>PVLA01004731.1:0-73843 GCA_004027455.1 Hydrochoerus hydrochaeris
GTATGTTTGAGTGTGTAAAATAGATGACCATATTGCTGAATCTTTGTTGGATCTTTGAGCAGAACTGTTTGTAGTCTGACTGTTTGAATATTTACTATGTACCCTTTAACTTTGTAACTTGAACAACTACATCCAGGATGACAGTATGTAATTTATAAATTACTGATTTCTTAGTGGGGCTTTTTCTCATTCTCCTTTTCCTTTCTTTCTTTTAGAATTCTGTATTGTTGCTACCTTTTTTCTGTTTTGCTTTTTTTTCTTCTCTTTAAATAAAATTTTAAAAATGTATAATTGCTATTGTAAAAAAAAGAGGAAATAGGAAGCACTATAAAAGATATAGCTGCATGTATGTTTAGGTGTGTGGGATTGATGACCATATTTCTAGGTTCTTGTTGGATTGTTGAACAGATCTGTTTGCACTCTCACTGCTTGAGTGTTCACTTTGTGTGCTTTAATTTTGTAACTTGAATAACTATTTCTAAAAGACAAATATGTAATGTATCAACTAGTGGTTTCTTACTGTTTATCTTCTTTTCTTGAAATTCTGTAATATTTCTACCTTTTTCCTGTTTTTTTTTCTCTTTAAATAAAAAAGAAAAATAATGGTGACTAATATTACATGCTACAGGATGAAAGTAAAGAGATGAAAACATAGCAGTTGTTTAACTGCTCAGATACAGGCACTGAGAATAAGAAATTCATGTGAATGAGTTCAGTGAACAATATGAGTTCTTTAGTTCTAAGACTAATTTAGTATTACGAAAATAACTAAAAACACCAAAATAGCTAATTGTGAGCCTCCCCCATTCATGTAAGAGAGCTAAGGGAGAAAACTGTACACAAAGAGAACAACTTGAATTTAAAAATGGGATGAAAGAACATAAGACCAAGTGATAGGACAGATACAAAATATTTAATCAGGTCAAAATTACCTAATACATGAAAACAAATTTTAGACATGATCTTTAGTATAAAAAAGAAAATATTTAAAAGAGTGATTCAGAAAAGGAAATAAAAATCAAATATATATCAAGTGCATGCAAACAGAAAGACTGCAGGGGTTGGGGTCTTAATGCGGCTCACTGATAGATAATACCTAAGTGGACACTTAGGACAAGTGTACCGTACATAATGATGGCGCTCCGTGCGTGGAGCTGGCGTGTGCACACAGCACATCTTATTCCTCTCTTTATCCCTTTTCTTTCTCCTCTCCCCACCCTCCATCTCTTGATCTCCTTTCCATCTGAGAGTGATCTACATTCCAACTTCCTATTACCTTTTATTTTTGCTATTTATAACTTGAGATTCTCATATAAAAAAGCCATGTGATATTTATGTTTATGTCTGATTTATTCCACTTCACTTTATGGTCTCAAGATGCATCCATTTATATAGCACTTTCCATATCCCAGGTATTACTGTAAATGCTTTTCAGATGGGAACTTAATTACTATCACTGTGTTCACTTTTTTCCATCAGATAAATGGTGGCATGAACATACAAAAACAGTAAGTGGTAATGTCACAACTTACACCTGGTTAATCCAGAGTTTGTGAATCATGACAACATTTCTAGTGTATCCAGGGAACAAAGCATTAAGTGAGGAAAAAAAGAACCCCAAGAATATTAGTGGATTTATAATGCGGAATATAAGTTATGCACCATCTATGCATTGAGAAAGTAGAATCGGGGTTGACATAGTGAGATCTAAAGGGACATTTACAATGAGAAATAAGTAGAACAACTGTAGTAAAGGGGGTATTTAAATGTCTAGCAGCTATATTGAGGTATGATTCACATAAACTACATTTTACTCATTTAACGAACAACTCAATGGCCTGTAGTATAGTCAGTGTTGTGTGCTATCATCAATTTTAAACATTTTTATTATCCTAAAATAAAAGATTGTACCCAGAACCATTAGCCCCACTCACCTTGCGTCTGCCCCCTCAAAGACCCAGACATCACTACTCTTTTATTGCAACCACAGATTTGCCTCTTCTGAGCATTCCATACACAGGAAATGAAATATATACTAACTACATGGCCGTTTTATTGACTTTTGCTTAACACAAGGTCTTTCAAGGGCTGGTCACATCTAGCATGTATTCATGCTCCATTTGCTATTTACTGTTGCGTAATATTTCATTGCATGGATACATCATGCTCTCTTCATCCAGTCATCAGCTGATGGACATTTGGGGTGTTTCTATGCTTGGCTGCTATGTATAATGCTGTTAGGAGCATTCATACACTACCTTTCCTGTGGACATGTTTTCATTTTTCTTGGGTGGGATTATTGATTCATATGGTAACTTCATGCTTAATAATTTGAGACACTGCCGGAGTATTTTCCTAAGTGGTGGCTGAAGCATTTTCCATTCTACCAGCAGTAAATGAGGGTTCCACTTTTCCATATCCTCACTATGACCTGTTAAATATCATAGTGTTTTGTGAATATTGTCAACCTAATGTGTGTCAAGTGTTATCTTGCTGTGGTCTGGTTTTTCATTTCCTTAATCTCCAGCAACATGGAGCATCTTCCCAGTATTTATTGACCATTTGTATGTCATCTCTGGAGAAATAGCTATTAAAAATCTCCAACCATTTTAAATTGAGTTATTTGCCTTTTATTATTGAACTATAATAGCTTTAACTTTCTCAAATACATAATTTGCTGACTTTTCCCTTCCAATGTTTGGATTGTGTTTTCACTTTCTTAATAGTGCAAAAACATTTTTAATTTTGGTAATTTCTAGTTAATCTAGTTTTTGATTGAATCTAAGAATGGACTGCTTAATCAAGATCACTAAGATTTATATTTGTATTTTCTTTTAAGAATTTTGTAGTTTTTTTGAATTGCATTTAGATCTTTAATTTTTAGTTAATTTTGTGTATAGTGTGGGTTGAGTCCAACTTTTTCATATGCATATCCAGTTGTCCTCTCATGATCTGTTAGAATTTTTTTTCTTTCTCCATTTAAAGGATACTCTGATAATCTTCTTTCTGTTCTTTATGCTAAGTGGGAAAAATTAGGCAAGGCATAGAAGCACTGAATAACATGTATGTAGTGTTAGAGAACTTTAATCAAATGTGCATCAAGCTACCTGCTCTGAAATGAAGGATTTCTCTTTGTATAATAGTCACAAAAGCTAACCATCTACTAGGCCTCAAAGAAAACCAGTAACACTGAAAAGGGAGAAAGAGTGTGGTCATCATCTCTGATTAACATGCAAAACTTGAGAAATTCCTAAAATTTAGAAAAGGGAAGTCAATACTACTTAAATGTTAAAAATTTCATTAAGCAGCTCTTAGACCAAACCTGTTACAAATACTGAAGACTCTGTCTTTAGAAAAAAGACAGTAAAAATATCATACACCAAAATTTAGTAAATGATACTAGAGCAATTCCCATAAAATTATCAGTAAGTTATTAATTTACTTAAATGGTTTTACGTACTAGTTTTGCTTAATAAGTAAAATCATACAAAAATAAGTGTATCAGGCATCTGTTTTGTTAGACATGGTAGCTTATGGGAAATTCTAGCACTCTGGGAGGCTGAGGCAGGAAGACTGCCTCGTTTCAGTCCAACCTCAGCAATTCAATGACTTAGTGAGACTCTGCCTCAAAATAAAAATAAAAAGGATGAGGAAGTAGCTCATCCAGGAGGCCCTGGATTTCATCTCCAGTGCCTTATTATTCAAAGTGTGGGCCACGGGCCAGCAACATCAGTATCATGAGGAATCTGTTATAAATGCAGAATTTCCAGTGTGAGCACCTATCTACTGAAGAATAATCAACCTTTAAATGTACTCCAGTTGCTATGCTTCAAAGGAGGAAATACAAATTCACAACTAGAAAGTGATACAGTAGAAAACTACAAAAATACAAGAAAATGAAAGGACATGAGGGACTGCTTTATTTTGATACAAAATACAAAGCTTAGATAAAATGCCTATTATTCTACACCAATGCAATTTATCAGGTGTGGCCAGAAAACTGACAAAACCTAAACAGACCGACTTCTATAGGAAAAAAAAATATAGAAAGCTGTCGAGTTGTCTCCTCTCCATCAAGGCACACAACAATCTCACACGGATCCACAGGGCACTTCCACTAAACCTTTACAGAAGGGGTAATTGTGCAGTGATGTTAGCACTTCCTGAGCCAGGACAAATGAAGGAAATCTCCACGTGTCTCTGTGATCAGCACGTGAAAACTTAAAAAAGAATAAAAGCAAGAAGAAACTATAGACATCTTCTTGTCTGATTTGTGATGCAAAAATCCCCAAGTTATTAGCAGGTAATTTAAAAGATCTTATCATAATCCAGTGTGTACATATGGAGAAAACTACACTAGAAATAAACGTAAAGCTCCGTGAATTATCATGAGGCACATACCCAAGCAAACTAGACTCAGACCAAGAATTCACACACACCAGCAGAGCAAAGTCCCTCCTCACTTCCTTCACCTGATCACTTTTCTCTGTCTTTAAATGGTAATTACTATCCTCACCTTTAGGATAATCATTTCCTTAGAATATGGATTCTGAACACTATGGTTTAATGTTTACCACATTTGAACTTTATATATGAAATGATGCCATATGGATTCTTGTGTGCCTTGGTTTTTTTTTGGAGGGAGGGAATAGAAGGTACAAAGTTGTATTTATAAGGTTCATCCCTCTTGGTGCATATATTGAGAGTATATTTATGTATAATATTTCACATATGAAAACACACCAATTTATCTGTCTGTTGATAGAATGAGGTATTTTCAATCTTCAAATGCTATAATGTGGCACTAAACATTCTTTCCTGGCAGAATTAAAACAAGTCCTTGTGATTAAAAGGAATTTATCTCATGTATGAAAAGGTGGTTCAAAACTAGAAAATATATGGATATAATTTATCATTTTAATAGGGGAACAGGGAAATTAATATGATAATCTCTGTAGATATAGAAAACCACTTGAAAAGCTGAGTGATGCTTGATAAACACTCACTGAACAGTAATCAGTGGATAGGTGCTTACTGTGAGATCATGTATCAAGTTCTGTCCCGAAGCAAGTGTAATTCTTAGTGGAGAAACAATAGAAGCAGCTTCATGAGAAGAATATCAAGCATCAACATTATTATTTAATATGAACAGACTTACAAAGAGTGCTAGCCTTGTAATCTCAAGAAACTATGGGAAAAAATTAGGGGTATAAAACATCAGAAAGTAAAAATGAGCATAAGACTTTATACATAAAATCCTTATATAAGGCATAAATGCAATTATATCAATTATATACTAGCTGCATGCAAAAATCAATTTTTGAACGAGACCCCATTTACAGCAGCCACAAAACTAATAAAATACCAATCAATAAATTTACCAAGAAAATTTGCAAATTTATTAGCAAAGAAAAAAATCTCTAAAACAGACTGATAGACCACAGATGATGATTCACATAAATGACAAGACATAATTACATTTTTTTTAAACTGAAGATTCAAAATGACAAAAATCTCCACTAACTTATAACTTTATTTAAAATATAATAAAACACTAGCATGTTTTCTGCTATAATAAGATCAATCTAAAAAAATAAGAGAAAGAGAATTGGCTTTTCATTAATTAAAATATTCTATAATGCTTCAAGCAAATTCAGCTGTGCAGTTCTGTTGCATAAAACAAATCAATAAAAAAAAGTTTAAGAAAGATTTACATGCACATAGAACTTTAGTAAAACTTTGGCATCTTAAAGAAAAATGAGCATGATTATATTCAATACATGATGTTGGGACAACTTTATACCTTCTGTTTACACACACCAAGAAGCATTTCAGAGGAATTAAAGATCGAAATAAAATGTAATTATAAATGAACTATAGGTAAAAATAGGAAGGTTCTTGCCAGGCATATGGTGCACATCTCTAATACCAGCACTCAAGAGGCTGAGACAAGAGGACTGCCGGGAGTTTGAGGCCAGCCTGAGCTACAAAGTGAGTTCAAACCCAGCCTGAACTGCATAGCAAAACCGTCTCAAAAAGACAAACGAATGAATGAATGAACAAAAAAATAGGAGGATTCTTTTTAAATTTCAGAATGGAAGAGAACTTTCTAAATATGACCAAAAAATTCAGAACCTGTAATGGAAAGTATACAGTTAATATTTTGTGTCAACTTGACAGGTATCTACAATGCCAAGATATGTGGTTAAATAGTATTCTGGAAGATTCTGTGAGGGTGTTTCTGGATAAGATTATTATTCACATAGTTGAGGTTTGAGTAAAGTAGATGGTTTTCTGTGGGCCTCATTCTACTAGAGGCCTGAATTCAAAGGATGACCTACTACCACTGAGCAACAGGGAATTTGTCAGTTCAGTCTTTGGACCTGAATTGCAACACTAGCTTTTCTGTGGATTTCTAGTCCATCAGCCAGCCCTGAAGACTAGGGGCTTGGTAGGCTTCCTAATTGTGTGGGTTAATTCCTTTTAAATGTATGTCCTTCTGTAATTATACACAATTTACTGGTTCTATCTTGCTAAAGAATTCTGACCATTATAGAAAATCTTAAAGAAAATTTCTATCACATATAAAAGGTTGTTATTATACTAAACCAAACTGAACCAAACCGAATTAAACCAAAGCAAACATACATTTTACCTTTGTAGGTAGTTTCCTAAAAGAGGTAAATACCTAATATTACAATGATGCAGGCGTGCTCATATTTATAGCAGCACAGTTCATAACAGCTAAGTCTTGGAAACAGCCTGTATGTTCATCAATAGATGAATGGAAAGCAAATGTGGTATTTACCACTCCATGGAGTACTATTCTTCTATAAAGAAGGATAAATTTCCATCATTTGTAGGAAAATGGATGCATCTTGAGGCCACAGTGTTCAATGAAATAAATCATACACACAAACTTAAATAGTGCATGGTTTCTCTTAAATGAGAAACCCAAAATATAAATAAATTAAAGCACAAAATAGAAGGTAGATGTTTATGGTCTGTGTTTGGATGTTCTCCCAAAGCCTCAGGCAGTCATTGAGGTGACAGAATCCAGCATTTGTGATTGGTTGGTTGTCTAGTGCTGGGATTGGCAGTGTGAGTACTGCAACCGCCCAGGAGTAGGGAGCCAGCACACAGTACAGGGGAGGGAAGGAGGCATGTTTTGCCGCTACCTTGTTTTGTTTTGTTTTTGCCCTTTTTGCTCTTGTTGCTTGGGGCCACCAGAAACGGCTGCCTCTTAGCGATGCCACCCTGCCTTGGAGCCAGCTGAGCATGGACAGAAACCTCCCCAAACTGTAAGCTAAATAAACCTTTCCTTTCTTTATTTTGGGTGTTGGGTATTTTGTTCCAGCAACTAGAGAAAAGTAACCAAGACAGTAGATAATAGGAAACAGGGAGAGAGATGTTTTGCAAATGAGAAGGGACCAAGAGATGGAAAGAAGGGGAAGAAGAAAACAGATGAAAAAAGAATCTAGATGTGATATGTGCATGTACCAACTCCTCATGATGAATGTAACATCATGTATTGTAAACATGGACTCATAAAATACATATCTCACCACCTGGATAAAACATTTGTGGAGACAAATCATTACTGTCCTTGATAGAAAAGGAGCTTCTCCTACACAGTCTAAGATGGGCAATGAACCAATAGAAAAATAGATGAAAAGCAATGAACAATTTCATAAAGCTCTTGAACTTCTGAAAAGATAATCACTATTCATAATTAGAAATAAAAAATAAAAGCACATAGAATTATTATCCTTAGCTCCAAGTAACAAAACTTTAAAGGTATGACTGCTGTGGCTGAGAACAACTGGAGATGGCAGCATGAATAATCAATGATTAGAGTAAAAAACAGTACAGTTCATATGAGGGCAATTGGCATTATCTATCAAGATGAAAAATGCATCTACTTACAGACTCAGCATTGCACATCAAGAAATTTGTTCTATACGTAATATGGCCTCATGTGCAAAGTGACATATGCATAATGCTTGTAGGTTTAAACAAACAAAGGATAAGAAACAACCAAACATTCCATGAAAAGCTCTTAAAAATGCAAGATTTAAACAGCAAGGTGAAGAACTATTTTAAAGTATGCACCATTTCTGTAAAAATGGAGGGGTAACAACAGGATATTCTTTTATTGACTTATATGTGCATAAAATATTTCTGGAAGTATCTATACAGTTTGAAACAGTTACACACCAATGGAGAGAGGTATGCATATTGGGTAGATGAAGACCTTTAGTAGAAAGGAGACTTCAAAGTACGATGTTTTATACTTTGTCCTATTTAAATAATGTATGCATTTAACTTATTAGAAAATTAATAGGGATTGTTTTATAACTGAATTATTTTGAGTAATGAGAACTCAGTAACTTAGAATTTAAAAAAAAACTATAAATTTTTGAAGAATTGGAGAATTAACAAAGTAGAGAAACTCATTAAGATCCAGAGAAATTAAGAGAGTGAGAAGGTAGAACTTGAATTTTTGGGATTACTTTTTTCCAGAGCTTTTTGCCAGTGTTAAGAGTGGTGATACAGATCACCTAGCACAAAAGTACAACAGAAACAGACCCACAGAAAGGTAAGATCTTTAAATCTGATACAGAATTTAAAATAAATGTAGATACACAGTGAATATAAAAAGGTAAGGTTGAGAATTTATTTTTTCAGTTATAAAAGATTAACACAAAGATGGAATTAAAAAGTTACAATAACTAAAATTAAGAAGTTAATAAACAGGTTTACCAACAGACTGTACAGGTGGAAGAGATAATTCGTGAATTACAAGTCAAAATAAAATATCATGAAGGATAAAAAGATATAGTAGCTACACTGAGCTTAGCACATGCAAGAGGGAAACCCAAAAGGAAAGAAAAAAGTAAAAGTCATATTTAAAGACATAATGACTGAACTCTTTCATCAAAGAAAAACAAATATTAATCCACATGTTTTTGAAGTTCCAAAAACCAAAAGCAGAATGGTAATTGTTACAGTTTGGGTCTAGATGTCCTTCCAAAGCCTCATGAAATCTTAGGTGGGCTTCTTCAGAGGTGGATCTAGAGTTTGTGACACTGAGATTAAGGCTGTGTGATTACTAAATCAGTCCAATGATTGGTTTGGTACTGCCTTATCTCAGCAGCTCAGATACAATATAAAAGGGATAGAAACATGCTGTTAGAGTCCCTTGTTGCTTTTGCTACCTTGTGGGCTACCTTGCTACCTCTGCAATGCCTCTGCCATGTGTCACTTTGCCTGGGACTCAGCCAATTATGGACTCTAAAACCTCTAAAACCTTTCCTCCCTTAACTTATGGCTGTTGGTTATTTTGTCTCAGCAATGTGAAAAGTAACTAAGACAACATTCCCATCTAACATGGTAAGTCATACTGGCAAAAAGTTTAAACAACTAGAAGGTGTGCTGGAGACATAGGTCAATAAAGTATTTGTCTAGCAGATGCAAGGTCCTGGATTAAATTCCCAGCACTGTCAATGTTTCTCAACAAAACAAAACAAAACAAAACAAAACAAAACAAAACATAAGTAAAATGAATACCAAGCAACAACAAAACCGAATCATGCACTGAAACATTAGACATATCTTCAAAGGAGCAACAGTTACACTGGCAAGCCACTTCTCAATAAAAATAAAGTCAACAAGAGCTCAAAGACCATAGAATGATATCTTTAACATGGTAGAGCAAGTAACATTCTAACACTTGGAGGAAGTTTGCTTTTAAAATGAAAGTGAAATGAAGATGCTTCCACAAAATCAAAAATGAAGAGAATTTATCACTGGCAGAGCAACACTACAAAGATGAAAAGAGTTTTCAGGCACAATGAAATGATCCCAGATGGAAGGTTGGAAATGTAGAAACCAAGAAAAAACAAGTAAGAGGAATAAAATTGTTTGAGTAAATTTAAAACAATATGAACTGTATCAGATAGCAAGAGTAATGATTTTTTTTTTTAATCTGTAGAGCTTTAAGATATATGAAAGCAATTGCACATAATTCTAGACTGGAGTACTGGGGTAGCAGAGTTAAAGAACTCCAAGTTCCTTATAATATCCAGAGAGATGTTAAAGGGCCAGTTGGCGATAGATTTTGATTAGCTGAAGGATGCCAGTTTTAACCTGTCTTACAGTGGTTCTCAAAGTGAGGTCTCCGAGGCAGCTGCAGCAGCATCACTTGAAATAAGCAGAAACTCTCTCAAACTCATGAGTTCAAAAACCAAGGGGGAAGCCTGACACTTGCACCTTAAGGAGCCCTGCAGGAGGTTCTCACATGCACTCGACTTAGGATCACTGTTTTAGAGCAACCAGTGAAAGAATAATGAAAGCGTGTGCACATTCTGAATTAGTAGAGAGACTTACTAGAGCAATTTCTATACAAAAGAAGACCAAATGTAGAGGAAAGGGTTACATAATTGGAAAGATAAAATAGAATGCATTTTTAAATGTTCTGCTTCACTCTTGTTTTTTAATTTGAAAAGTATTTTATTGTATTAGCACTTGTATATAGGACATACTGATCACACCATTCCCTTCTGTGCCTCTCAGGTCCCCTCTCTGTCTCTTGGGTCTTTCCATTTGCAAAAGATCTACTCCCTAATTCCTGTTGTCTCTCTTTTATTTTGATCTTTATTTAAACTTTGGGTTTCTTATATAAGAGGAATCACACAATATTTAAGCTTAATGCCTGATTTATTTCACCCAAGAGTATGATCTCACAATGCACCCATTTTCCTACATATGGCTCCAACTTACCAATTTTTATAACCATTTTATAACCAACTTAACCATTTTTATACATTTTATACCCATTTTATAACCAACTTAATCATTTTTATGCCATTTCATAATCATGGTATTCGATCATGTACAAATACCATGTGTTTTTAAAAAATCTATTCATCTATTGAAGGACACATAGGCCACTTTCAAAGTTTAGTTACTATGAGTTTTGTTGCTATAAATATGACTATATATGTACAATAAAATGAAACCCAAGGATATTATTAGTTCCATTAAGTTTCAAAACAACTAGATCTTCTATTTAAAAGACATCACTTGGCATACTGAATTAAAGTATGGGCTAGAGACACATCTAAAATACAGACAAAAATTTTATAAATCAAAAGCAGAGAAGAAGTGTATAAGATATAAGTAAAAAAAATCCAGTGTAGATTTATATAACATCAGACAAAATAGAAATAAGATGAGATGCATTACTAGATTGTAAAAGGATAAATCTCTTGGGAATACAAATTTCTAAATTTGTCTGTTCCAAATAACATACTTTAAAATATAAAGCAAAGTTTGGCACAATTACTAAATGAAATATATGAATCAATAACATATTCAAAGACTATAACGCTACTGTCTTGGTAATATAAAAACGTCAGACAAAAATTTTATTCAAATTCATAGAAAATTTGATAAAATGATGTGGCAGTTTTTTATGATTGACAATTCTAAATCACAATAACTGCAATATGTGTGTCCTGTAGAAATATGTGAGACTTTATGAGTAGCAACCATATGCTGCTGCATAAATAACCAAAATAGTATAGTACGTTTTCTCTCGCCTTAAAGTGAGAGAAATAAGGTAGAAATCAGTAACAAAAAAATACAATGAGAAAATACATGTTCAGAAATTAAGAAATACTCTTCTAAATCAAGAAGTTAAAGTGAAAATTATATTAGGAATTAGGGAATACTTTAAACTGAGAATAAAAATATGACTTGCAAGATACTGCTAAACTAGTGCTTTGGGGAAATCTGTTACTTTGTATTACCCATTTTAATATTTTAGAAAAACTGCAAATTCAATCCAAAGAAAATTTTAAAAAGCAAATAAGATTAAGCAAATAGTAAACAAATATACAACAGAAGGCTTCAGAAATTGGTTCTCTGAAATGATTAATAAAATTAATTATGCCTGGAGAGAAATGGCACAGATAATACAGTTAAGTGAGGGTATTATGAACTAAAAGCATTATGGGAACAGTTTTAGAAAAAACATAACTTATGAAAATTGACATAAAAAGAAATAGGAAATGTGAATCTCAAATTTAAAACTTTCCAATAATGAAAGTATAGGCTTGGTCAGGGTTATAGCGTAGTGGTTACTTGGCAAGCACAAAGTTGAGTTTGATTCCTTGTACCATCAAAAAAAGTATAGGCCTAAATTATTTCTTTTAGACATGTAAAGAAGAAATTATGCTCTTATGTAGAACAGAGATAGGTCAACCTTCAACTTGATTTATAAAGTCAGCATAACACTGACAGTAAAATCTCAGAAGGACATGAGAAAGGAAAATTAGGAGAAAATTTCATTTTTGATAGCTATAAAAATTCTGATCTTATATAATACTAGAAACAATCTAGTGACACGCATATACACATCAAGATCAAATTAAGTATTTCAGGAATATGAAGTGATTTAACTATGAATTATTAATTGGCATAATTTATCTTTTAACAATCAAAAGTGAAAAATAATGTAATCATCCTAATAAATGTAGGATGACTGTAATATAAATCTTTGTCAAACATTCATACGTATCAAAAATATTTAGCCAATTAGATATAGGAGAGAACATGCCCAATCTCATAAATGTTACACATACCACAGAGCAAAAAATAGCTTTCAACAAACCATAGCTACTAATGACTCACTGAAATTTTTCTTTTGTGAAACTGAAAATTAAACAATACTGACTGCCATTACAGCTTTAATTCGTAACTGTACTGGAAGTCCTAACAGTATAATCAATAAGGAAGAAAAACAACAATAAAAAATGTTTTTGGAAAGTGTCTTAGTCTGTTTTCTGTTGCTATGACAAAATTCCTGAGACTGAGTAATTTATAAAAATAGAAGTGTAACTGGTTCATGGTCTGGAGTCTGAAATGTCCAAAATCAGAGTCAGTATTTGTGTGCCCTTCTCTGGGGAGGGCATCATGCTAGTGCATCACAGCCTGGCAAACAGCAGCTCACAGTGCGACTAAGCAAGTGATCTTTTTGTCTTTATAAAGTCACTAATGTTAGCCTGGAGGCCCCACCCTCATGACCTCATCAAATTCTAATTAGTTCTCCAAGGCTCCACCTCCAAACACATGAATTTCAGGATTCAGTTTCCTACATATCCCACACTGGAGAGACAATAAAACCTTATCAGGAAAAAACAAAAATTTCCCCATTAAAAGACGATGTGGTTATTTTATGTAGTAAATCCAGAAGAATTTAAAATGAGATGCTAGAATGCAAATGAAAAATTTGCTACATGCAAAGCATGATACTCAAAGATAATGCTCAATGAAAGTCATATTGGGAGGAATACTTATGCACTGTTCATTTACATAATGTTGAAGAAACCGGCAAAACTAAATCATATCATTTAGCGACATATACATAGGTGACAACTTATGAAGAAAAAGCAAGAAAACAATTATTACAGAAGTCAAAAAGTCACTTCTGAGGGGGAACTTCTGGGTGTATGAGTGAAAAGGGCAACGCTGAAAGAGCATGGAGGTGACACAACGCTGAAGCCATCAATGTTTATGGCATTTATCATGAGGACAATGGTCTCATGGGAAAGTTTCAGTCCAGAAAATCTGACTGGCCTGTGACTTTTCAGGAAGACTCTGAACACAAGGCTGTGGATGCAGGGAAACTACGTATGACGTGGCTGCAGCAAGTGGTTTGGATGACAGCGTCTGTGCCTTGGATTGAGGGTTGTATTTTTTTCCCTTCCTGTTATTCCACCAGCATAGAGGCTTAAAACGACTCAATTTCCTGTTTCATGGGGGCTCTGTGTTAACGTTTGGTGCAGATCTCACTACAATCAAGCCATGGAGACTTGAAAAAGGAACCCACTTCCTTATTTCCATTTTCTAGAGACAATTCAATTAAGTTCCTTGACTCGGCATCCCTCCCCCAGCATCCAAAGGAGGGATGACATCACTTCACCGGCTTTCCAGTCTCATCGTTCGTGGATTCTGACCTTACTGTGGTTTAAAAGACAAGTACGACAAGCCGAGCTGATCTAAACAATGGAGGACAATCTCCCATCCTAAGGCCTCTAACTGTAATCCCATTTGCAAAATCCGTTTTGGTAGAGCGCAGTGGAGTATTTCAGGACCTGGGGATTGGGAGGTGGACATCTTTCTGGGGATTTATTCTTCCTACCACAAAGGAAGGTGTGGAGTGGAAGGGGCACAAAGTATTCACCCGCTGTTGAGAAGAAGCGCTTTGGAAGCTTCTAACAGCCTCTGCGTGTTGAGCTGCACTCCTTCCTGCACTGTCTATGATGATCGCTAAACCCCAGTCGTTCTTTAACTCGGCCCTGTCCTGAATTTCCTCCTTCATCTCCTCTTCTCAAAGACAAAGATAGTCACACAACTCACTTCTCTGTGGCCGCACAACTCGGTGGTTGTTTTGTAGGCAGAAGTGCGTCTGTTAATAGCAGTGGTTGGAACCATGTGGCAGCCTTGTTAATAACCACAACAGATTGTGTAAAATTCATTTTTTAACTGGAAAATACATAAAGCTAATAATTAAGCTTCAGCCACATTCTTTAACGTGATAAGCACTGAGGTAAGTTCCAGCTAATGCACAATATTTTTCTGCTACCAAAGTCCCTACCGGGACACCTTTGCTGTGTTCCCAGTCATTTTACCGATGCCCTTCTCTACGCTTACAGTATCTTTCGCAAATGTCTTTAATGATACACTGCATAAAATTTCCACTGGTTGGGAGGGATCCATCTCAGGGAACTGTGCTTTCAGAAGCCGATTCCATATCCTCGCCAGTGTGACATGTAGCAGAAACAACTCATAAAAAAGACAATGTCAAGCTATTACCTTTCATGCTGTTGGTAAACAGCAAGGAATTATAACTCTCCCTTCACTTCTGGAGCCAACAGAGTACACTAATGAATAGAAAACAACCACCATATTTCTGTTTCTTTCAGACAATGAAGAAAGAGGCTGATTAAAATGCAGAGATGAATGTGTAGCATTTTGGCTTAAAAGCTCCAAATTAACACCATCTTTCTATTACATGCTTTTAAAGAATGCTTTTCTCAAAATCAATATGTATGTTTGTGCAGGCAACAGAGTGCAGAATTCATTCACAGAAACAACAGTGCTTTCTCCTTAAACAGCAACTTTTAAAGCCACACACAACCTTATGCTTTTAGGCCCTTTGGTTGCTTTCAAAAATAAAAACACCTCATGTATTTGCTTTGAGTTTCCCAGGTCTCCGCTTTTGAATCTATGCTATGTAAACAGGTATTTGTTAAAATGAAAAAGGTGACATTATCGCACGCAGGCACTGAGCTTTGAATATGTCATTACATCTCCTCAAGTCCTCTTGACTTCTCCTGTAAGTCTCTCCGTTTCCTCTGAGCTGCTTGACATTTGATCTGGGATCACCCAAGCCGCCCTTTCCCGAATCCTCTCCTCCTGTGTCTTTCAACTCCTTGTGGCAGCGATGTGACTAGAAATAAACACTGCTTCCAGACACCGCCAGCGAATGGCTCTGAATTTTTTATCATGTTTTCTTCAACCTTGTTCCTCGACTTGCCCTCTTAGTTATTCCAGCTGTCTCTCAAGCTATCTGTACACACGGTCATCTCAGCAACTCCATCAGAGATCACTAAGGGATGACTTCAGAAAATCCGCCAACCGTGTATCTGCCTTTGTGGTTGTCTAGTGGCTGCTTTACTTTGGATATTTAGCCCTCATTTGTTGCTTTATGTTAATTAAATCACTTAAGTATATAACCAGAATTTTATTCAGCTCTCCCATGAGTCAGCTTTTCCCTAAGCAAGTGAAATTCAATGCTGTGCCAACATGCAGGGAGATTCTCACAGGGGTGGGGAAGAGAGCGTTATTAGTGAAAGGATGTAAAATCACCAGTTGCTATGAGGCTGTGTAACAGGGCCGTTTGAAGAAGATGTCTAAAGTGACGTTTGTCCTGGATCTGCATGACATCCAAGCAGTAACTCAGAAAATGAATAAAATAGGTCCATTTAGAGGAGTGGAACAGCACCTGCAAAGCTCCTGTGCTGGGAAGAAGCCGGGACAGGGGAGAAGCTGAAGAGAGGCAGTGTGGGGTGCATGGTGTGAGAGAGCTGCGAGGCGAGGCAGCCTGGGAGTATGTGGGGCAGACCACGGACCAACTTCCGGGTCCTGGCTCCACGCCCCAGGACAAGGAACACCAGTGCAGGCCTCCATCCAAGGGAGGATGACTTTCTGCAACTGTCAGGTTCCCTTGTCCTTGTTTGCTTTCTTTGCATTCCAGGGACATGTGTGGGTGAAGGACGACAACTGTACACAAGCTCACGCACTCACAGAAGTTCAGCGAGACGTTTGGAATTTGCAGTACAGAGTCTGAGCTGGATTCATAATTGGGCCTCTCACAAGGGGCTCTGTGGGCAATGCGCGTGCAGCTAGTTAGGTAGCTGCTATTGAACATACCCATAAAATAAGTATTTAAAAGGTGAGCACTGGCAGCCTTCCTTTCCTTACTCCTTGGACAAAATGAAGAAGCCCAGAGATGTTACTGAGTCAGGCTTCCCACAGGCTGCAGATCTCACAAGTACCAGCTGTGCCTAGTACTTTTCTTAATTAGCCTTCGAAGAAAAATAAAGTACATTCGATGTAACACCTCTTGCGATCTCAAGATAGAGCTTTCTAAGGGGATCTCTGGGCGAGGTTGTTCCAGCTATTGCCTCCGGAGAGGAGGATGGAGCACCTCCCAGGAGAAGAAGGCTTGACAGACAATTTGGGACATAAGCAGGTGACTGAGACTGTGGCGATTTATAATATTGGGAGGAATACGATGAGCAGCCAGATTTGGAGGGCAGCAGGAGAGAGTGACCCAAGAGTAAAGCAGCTGGCAGTGCAACTTTTTCTAAGAAATTTGCCATCGAGACTTCTCCCGTACCTCTCCATTTTGTGCTTCAAGAAACATCAGCTACCTTTGGACCTGACCCTGGTGTGGCCCCTGTTTCTCTAAGTATCTGTCTGGTTAGAAGCAAACAAGGAAGTGATTCTTTATGTTTTTTCATGCCCACAGGCACGAACAGGTCTCGAAAAATAAGCCAAAAACAAGTAATGATTCCAGGAGGGTTAAAGAGTTAAAAAGCAAACTGCAGAAGAAAGAGGACAGTGATTGTTGTAATATAATGATTACAATATTAAATTTTAAAACTTGAAATACACAACTGTATTTACATTAAATCACACACACACACACACACACACACCCCTAAAGAAATACATGCAGGCTGTTTCTGGACATTTAGTAAATATGGACCTTTCCATGTATATCCTCCAAAACCTGCAGAGATGGAGGAAAGAAAATAAAACATGTACCGCTCAATCAGAAGCCAAAATATTGCACATCTCAGTTTACACAACAGCAGGGAAATAATAACCTCGAACCCCAAGGGCCAGTGCTGAAAAATCAGATGGAGGAGGAAGTTAGGCGGAGAATTCTGGGGAATGAGCAGGGGGCCACAGAGCCTCAGGGTGGCAAAGCACTGAGGACAGTGTCGCCCTCTAAAAGAACGAACTCCGAGAAAGGTGTGGGACCCTATGGACCACAGAAACTGCCACTGGGACACAAAAGGGAGGAGCTCATGGGGACAAAAGGGCTCTAGGGACATAGGTGGGGAGCAAGGGAAGAAAAACGCACAGTACTCGGAGTCACAGGCCTGTCCCCAGAGAAAGAAGTCACAGTACCCCAGCCACTGCACAATTCACACCACGCATTGTGAAGACACTGGACTTCCCTGTGTTAACAGAAGACCACGCTCTCAGCTGCAAACTTTAAGCAAGCCTTCCTAAAACCTACTGCTAACTGTCTAGAACCATCTGTTCTTGCTGGTCCAGGAAACTGCAAGATAAAGGCTAAGGCTAAAACAGCATGTCACACCCCCCATAAAGCCACTCTAAGACTGTAGACAATGAAAATCAAAATATTCCTGTGGGCAAAAAGTCCTCCTCCAAAGGACATGGCAGAAGTAAACTGTTCCACAACCCCCAAATTGAAGTTAACGTCTATTTTTAAAAAGAGCTTTTGGATATTTTAAAAATACATCTAATTGGAGATCTAAGGCTCACAGCAGAAAAGCGCAAAACGAAAGCAGCTAGGAAATGGAAATTGAAAGAACCAGGAAACAATGCTCATTGGAATAAAGACAAGCAGCTCTCAGCACCCAGCCAGTGATCACGAAACTAACAAAGGCACAAACAGGAATGTGATTGGCTTCCCCAGCATCACCTATGCAGTGTGTCTTCCAAAATGTTGAACCTGAATGCAATAAAGAGAAATCAGACTAAGCCAGACTGTGGGACACTTTCAAAGACAGTTGGCTTGGCCTCTTGGAAAATGGCAGTAAAATGCAAAAAACCAAAAGGGGGGCGCATAGATTAGCTGAAAGGAGACTAAAGAGACATACTAAATAAAATACAATCTGTGATTCCTTATCCAATCCTGACTTGGGGGAAATATTGCTTCCGCCCATGAACACCATGTAGTTATTAGCTGTAAAGAATATTTTTGCAACAAATCAAGACATGTGAATATTGTCTCCACGATAATTGTGATACCACAGTACTGATGCTGTGATAACTATACTATGGCTATATAAAAATGTCCTTTTTGTAAAGGTGATAACAGCTGGCTAAAGTATCAGGGATGAAATTTCATGTCTCCTACTACAACTTTCAGGTATGTGTGGATGAACAGATGAAAGTCAAAAAGTTAATGATTGGTGATGGCAGGTGTACTGGGTTTGTCTTAATCTTTTTTCCACTGCTGGGACAGAAGACTCAAACTCCACAATTTAGGGGAACAGGTTTATTTGGGCTGGTGGTTTATAGAGGTTCAGTGCACAGTCAGCTGGCTCCAAGCAGAAACAACTCTGTATAGGGATTGCACCACATGACAGCTGCTCACATATGGCAGCCAGGAAGCAGACAGTGCAAGGGGTGGAGCAGTAAAGCAGATCTACTATTCAGGCCACATCTCCAATTAAATGCCTCTAGCCAGGCCCCACCTAACAGTGTACTCTGCTGCTGAAATCACTAATGGGTTAATCCACTGGTGACTGCAGTGTCCCCATGATCCCTTCACCTTCCAAATGCTCTGTCGCTCAATGCTTGAGCTTTGAGGCTCATTCTAGATCTAAGTCACGAGAGGGCTCCATGGTGTCCCTCCAAAATTCAAGCCCATCAAGAACTGTAGAGTGTGACTTTACTTGCAGAAGGAATCTTTGTCAATATCATTAAACTATGATGAGGTCATGATGCATTGGGAGAGGGGATAAATGCAGTAGGACTGAATTCTTTATGAGAAAAGGGGATGGGGGACACAGAGACATGGGGCAAAGGCCACATGATGGCAGAGAAAGAGGTAAGGTGTCCACAAGTCAAGGACAACTTCTGCCAAGAATTGGGTTAGGCAGAGAAAGGAAAGGTCTCCCCACAGGAAGACGGCCTTTCCAAAACCTCTGTTTCAGGTTCCAGCCTCCAAAACTGAGAGAATGAATGTGTTGTTTTAAGTTATTCAGTTTGTGGTCACTTATCACAGAAGCCCTAGGAAACTGATACAGTAGGTAAAGAGATAAAAATGATAAAAATATTTTCATTTTTTCTGTGGATTTAAGTTTTTAAAGGACAGGTTTATTGGGGCTGTTGGGTTTTAGAGGTTTAGCCCATAGTCAGCTGCTCCAGGTAGAAACAGCATGGGTGTAGGAAATTCCCCCTTTAAACCACAAATTGAGTAAAATAAAAATAAAAAACCATTAAAAACCTAGATATATAGAAAAGAGAAACTCAATTAAGACAGACTGTCTCCCTGATGATCTCAAGAAGTCCTTGGTCCATTGGAGACCTGGGAAAACAAGTGCACTTCACCCTGCTTCCTCCCCACATCTATGCTTAGCACTGTGTGTGACTAGTGATGGTGTGAAACTGCCAGGTGGTCAGAACTGGGATGGCTCAGTCACAGAAATGCAGCTGGTCTGACAAAGCAGGAGTGAAAGGCACAATCTTTTAATTAGTCGGTGGACTGTGGACTGTTGGAACCAGTCTCTTTGGGTCTGAATTCAAGTTCTGTCTGTCACTGTGTTTATAAAAGTTGGGTTGCTGGAGTCAATGTATTTTCCAAGCAAATGTATTTCCTACAAAATAGCAATTTTGTAAGTGTCACCTTTTTCTGGGTCTTAGGCCTAAATAAGGAATATGGTTTCCTTCATTAGTTCCAAACTACTTCGGACACAGGAATAGTGATTTTAGCAGAGATTAACTCTGAGATTCTGGGATCATCACATCTAATTTTTTTCTTTTTACAAACTTATTATGCTTTTTTTCCTCCTCATACTGTTTTTGTTTTAAACAAATATCTTCATGCAATACTTCACTGGCAGCCCTTGGTTTATCTATTAAGGATATATTGGCCTAACAAAAGTAAACAACAAAAATGGCCAGGGCCATAACATGGAGTAAAATAAAAAGGAAACATGAATAGACTATGTCTGTAAATCTCCATCCCACTTTTAATAGGATAAATGCAAGCCAAACTGGCAAGGACCAGAAACTGGGGGTGTGGGGGAGCAAGTGTGTCAGGCCACAACCTGAAGAACAAAGCCCTTGGAGCCCTTGAAGTAGCGGTGAAGACGTCAAGTGGGCTACAGCTGGAGGAGAGATTCTCAGGACCAGGCCACCACACTGAGTCACCCGGCGGTACAGGAGGAGGCCGTGGAGGCTGCCCCACACCCAATTTTAAGGTATGAGAGAAGATTGCTACTGGGATCACCTAGATAACTTTTATATTCCTCCTGGTGGTTATTTTCTTCCAAATTTCCTACATTAAGGCAGAATTAATTGGACCATCAGAAGAAAAGAAGAGAAACAGAAAATAACTATATCACTTTCACACCTCATCTTTCCACTGAAAAATGAAACTGGTAGAGATAGTGGTCAGGAGAAAAGATTACAGACAGCAACCAAGAAGCAGAAATATCAGAGACCTGCACAGGTCTTCTCTGATACGTGGCCTGCCTGGGAAGCCCTCAGTACAGTTGGGTGCTCAGGAGGCTCTGGAAGAGTCAGTGGAAAGCCACGAAAAGTACAATGAAATAAATAAATAAAACCCGCAGCTTAAGTTGAAGGAATTATTGTGATGAAAATACATAAAGTCAAGCAGGAAAGCAAAAGGACATCAATAAATCTGGATGTTTATTTAATGTGGATTGATGGGCTTCATTACAAAAAAGCATTGATTAACAATAACTTACTTCCAGAGAATAGTGGATGTGTACCAATAGTTGAAAATAAAATCAACCTATGGTAGTTTAGGTTTGAAGATTCTAGATCTTTAAACTTTTTAAACTAATGTAGCCCAGGTAAGAAAGAGTACCACCAGTAGGAAATATGGTAGAAAATAGTATTACAATATGAATAGGCATAGTATCGGACCCAGTGGCGTCGTATTCATTGCTGAATTAACCTGCATCCTGTGTAAAAAACGTTAAATACTCCCATCATCAAATTCCACGGGGTGGTCACGGGCTGTTAGCATAAGAGGCGGAGCTCAAACCTATCCGGCTGAGCTCTCCATGCAGAGCAGCTGTTATAGTGCATAACGTGATGACACGTGTCAGCCCCCAGGGGACACCTCCAAGTCCCCAGTGGTGCCATGCAGATCTCACGCTAATCCCCTACGCATCCACTGTGAGGGCTAGGAACAAAGCAGAGTTTTCAGTCCTGTTGCATGCTTTGCATCCTTTGTGCTTGATAACAACCATAATCCCAGTTTTCTAGTGCTTCTCTTCACAAAGTTCTTCACAGGAAAAAAGCGTCACTGCCTCGCTTACTGCTATATTCACTTCCCTTCTTAACCGAGAATTCGCCATATAAGCCCAGCTTTTGAGTCTTCAAGCTCTTCATGCTTTTTTAACGTGAATGGAAACTAGAGGTGAATGAGGTCTTTCCTCAAAGCTTATAAAACTAAGACCCATTTCCAAGTGACCACAAAGCCCAAATTGTAATGCTACATTTCATTCCTTTCCCCTCCACCGAAGATGAATACAAGCACGGGTTTTAAATCTAACTTTCAGTTTCCTACATAACAGGCTAAAGCCACACCTGGGCCTTGCTGTTTTCATAATGTATTGTGCCAAATATTTCAGTATTTGCAAACATCATCTGTAACCATGCCTAGGATTCTTTTTTCCCTTTCTAATCCATAAATAGATCAAAGTCTAAACTAGTGTGTGGAAGACAGCCTGTGTTGGGATCAGATCTGTTGTTAAGCTTTAAAACTTTTTATGAGCTGTTTAATTAAAAGTTAAACTTATAAAAGAAAATTTCTGTGAAAAACAATCTTTTCAACAAACAGTGCTGGCACAATTGGGCATCTATGGGCAAGAATGGGAGCCATGATTTTAAACTTTATGCCATATTAAAAATTAATTCAAACTAGATTGTAGATATAAATGTAAATGTAAAACTATAAAACTTTTATGAGAAAACATTGAAGAAAATATTCAGGATCTAGACCCAGGTAAGAGAAGCATGATCCATAATAGAAAAAAAAAAAAAACAACTGTATTTCATCAAATTAAAAAAATTTTTTTGTGCTTTAAAATCCTTTTAAGAGGATGCAAATGGAAGTTACAGGCCAGAAGGAAAAATCTATAATCCACATCTGTCAAATCTTGATATTTAGAATAAAATAAAGAACTCTCAAAACTCAATGGCAAAGAAATAGTTTACTTAGAAGTAGGTATGAGGTAACAAAAAACATTTCACCAGAGGAAAGATAGGTAGCAAATAAGTACATAAAAAGATGTCCAATACTGATAGCCAAACTTGATTCTTATAGGGGCACTAATCCCCTCATGGGGCCCCACCCATGTAACCTCATCTAACCCTAATTTTCTACCAATGGTCCCATTTCCAAATACCATCACATTGGTGCTTAGGGTTTCAACATATGAACTTTGGGCCTCCATGAAGGAAATATTTTATGAGGTCTACTAGTGTGCTTTTTCTCAAATATATATTCAATAACATCTCATTGGTTGCTTGAAAGGAGCCATATAGAGTTTATCACAGAAATGAACACTATCAAATCAGAGTTTGGTACATGGTCCTGTTGACTGTTAAGAACCTGATGGAGAATCAACAGGTAAAATGCTAGTCAGGAAGAAGTCACCCTGGTGTGCTACTGCACAGTATGGCGAGTGTATTTAACAATAATGTATTATGTATTTCAAAACAAATTTGTTATGTATTTCAAAACAGCCAGAGGGAAAGATTTTTAATTCTCTTACCACAAAGAAACAATAAATGGTCAAGGGCTGTATATGCTAATAACCCTGACTCAATCAATACGCTATGTGTAGATGTACTGAAATATCATACGGTTCATACCCTTTAATATGTGCAAACATATAAACTAAAAGTAAAATAAAAGAGTAAGAACAAACAAATGAAAAATTGATGAACAAAATGTATATATTACAAACTTTAAAATATGTCACATATGTAGCTCTTACATCATTGAGAGTGGTATAAATCTGGAAAGATTTTTTTTATTATTTGAAAAAAAATTCTTTGATTTGGCACAACTTTTATTGAGGGGTTGTCATGTTCCAATACTAGTTTTTTTTCCCTTTCATTTTCTTCTGAGTAAAGTAACTAAAAGTCAATCATGTTCATGTTGGAGTTATAGTAACTCTGTGGGTTCAGGCTGACTGCAGATATTTGACTAAAATAAAAAGAAGAGCATTCTTCCAGAGCTGATCAGCTACATTCACCACAAAAAAGAGAATTATACATTTTAATGTTAGTTGTATATTGTGTGCTACCGTTTTTCGTAAAAGGGGAAAGATTTATAAGATCTGAAATCAGAGTTGCGTTACTTTTTATTAGTAAAGTTAACAATAGGCTTAACCAGGCAGATACGTGCATTTCAAGGGGACTCAGAGTTCACATGTCTACCAGCATAACACTGATTTATACCCAGTCTTCCCTCTGTTCTTACTTCAGTGGAGCGATCAAAGCTCTGCCCTTTTCAAAGCGTTCATGAAACAAACTCGTAGCAGTGCTCCTGAGTGCTGGGATTTCAGGTGTGTTCCACCACACCCAGCTTCATGTAGGTTATGTTTGCATATGGCTTTTATTTTTTTTGCAAATGTCATGTTCCATGGAATTCTGGTTTGACCCATGGCATAAACAGATCTGTCTTTAGAATCAATGGCCTATGACAACTGTAACCCCCACTGACTTTATAGGAAAGTAATTTAGTCTCTCCTCATTCTCATTCCCACTGACCCAGAAGGTCAGTTCCGGTTTGCTTGGACTTACACGCCAACTTCAGGATTGAGTGAAACTTTGGTATAATGGAATCAGAAAGCAAGACTTCTTCGTGGCAGGTGGCTCATGAGATGAAGTGTGTTTGGACTTTACCTTATATTCAATGTTTTACAATCATTTTCCCATTGTTGTGATCATGTAACTGGTCAAAGATAAACTTCAACTTGTGGATTAGCCCTCTGCATGGCTCCTGACTTTTCAGGCTTGTTTTGGCTTTTGGCCCCCAGAATCCGCTCTTCTTTTGAAGTTCAGTTCTTTTGTGTCTTCCCATAGCTTTCTTCCTCTAATCCATTCAGTATGGAAAAATACTACATCCTTTCTCTGAGTTCCCTCAGAAACCAGCCACATCTCACTTGTGACATTACTGTCAAACACATCTGTCTGTGACACATCTGTGCCACATACATCTACCTTACATCACATCTAACTCAGCTTAAATTTAATCACAGTGACTAATTTATTATTTGTACATTGCAAAAACTTAAAAATCCCGGTTCAGTGGAATGAGCCATTCTCTTACCTGGAAATCAGGAAGAGATTCCACATTATGTGTCATATGAGGTCCATGCTCACATTTGGAATCATTATGTGATACACAGTCCCATTATTGGCACTGTCACTGTCGTGTGACCTCTGGATCCCAGATGCAGTGTGGGAGTTACAGGGTCTAGGGCAGGGTGGGAGCCCCAAGCTGAGAGCCCTAAGCTGAAAGTCAGGTTGGCAGATCCAACTTCTCCACTCAGCTCTGCCCACAGTTCTGCATCTTGGGTCAGCCCAGCTTTCTGAGCTTCAGCTGCCTTATCTGCAACCTGTGTTGCATCCTGGGGAGAAGGCTGAGCCCCTTGGCCTATAATTGCACCGTGTTGTGTGACAAGTCCCCTTGGGCTGGGCTCCAAGTGACAGACAGTGCTCTGGCTTCCCTGTCTTCCTATCTCTGTGGCCAAGCCATCTCTCAGTGGGGACCTGGTGCTATCCTGGTGATCTGCCTGTGAGCACAAAGACACCCAGGCATTTTGCTTTGGTCACTGTACTGATGGGACAAGGATTATTGCCTTCCTCAATTTATGACCATAGTGACTATTTGAAAGTTATAGGAGAGAAACAAGAAAAACCAGTGCCATCAGAGGTGGCATGTTGCTGTTTTTCCTCTTAGCAAGTCCTGCAGCAGGACACCTCTTGAGTTGATCAACCTGGTGACACTTCTCCGATTCATCTTCTCCACAGAGCTCACAGGCCACGAGGTTGGTGACCTCAATTACAGAGGCAGGAATATAGGCGCCCAGAATAACAGGGTGTCGCCACTGGGAGAGCCCTTGTCCAGTCCAAACATTCAATTTTACACATGAGGAACCTGGAACTCAGAGAGGCCAGGGGACACCTCCGAGGTCACGGAGTGCAGACGTCCTGGAGTCCTGGCTTAGGGCTTCTGTTCCTCCCACCGGTCCCACCCACACTGGACCATGAGTAGCTCTGATGACAAAATGAGCCCCAAACAAATACACACATGTAATGTTCAGCTCATTCTCCTCTCCCTGCCCCAGTTCTTGATTAAACATTACTGGAGGAGTCCAGAAAGTGTCAAGCATGCTACTAACTGCAGTGTCACAAGAGTATGTGGTAGCAGTGGCTCAGCAAGTCACTCTGTAAGCAGCAAGGGTAAGGTTGATCCTGAGTGGCTCAGGAAAGCAGTTTAAGGCTCCTGACACATGTCTGGAGTAAAGACATGAGACACACGCTATGTCACGTTCATTCTCTTGGGAGGTGATACATGGGCGGAAGGAAAGACAATGGAGAAATATATTCTCCCTTAATACAGTCTGACTTATTAATTTCAACAGCATCAATATGCATGCTTGTTTCAGTAGTCCTCTCTTCCGTGCCTTTCTCTTTTGATGCCTTCAGAAGATATGAACAGGATACAAGCTTCCTTTCTGGGGGAGGGGTGTTTGTTCTGGGGAATCAGAGGCCCCCAGTGCACTCCTGATAGAGTACAGGAGGGAGCTCCCTGCTACGGCTAGATGAGCTCCAGGGAGCAAGGAGGACATTGCATCTGGTGGGGCAACTTGTTGAATCCATGTCTGGTCCTCTTGCTGGCCACACCTCTCCCACCCTCCCTTTCATTGAGTGGGATCGCATGGTTGACCCATGAAATTTGCAGTGGGTGTCATGGCACTTCCGGACCTGGCCCTGCAGACGTGTCCAGTGCCGGCTTTCAGCTCTCCCTTTCACAGCAAGCCGGTAGGCTACAAGATGCAAGAGGCTATCAGAACCACTCTGGGCTTTAGGTGCAGAGTAAGCTCTGTATGCCAAACACTCTTCGGGTTTATTTGTTATTGAAGCATCACCTATCCTACCCTAACTTTTTCCTCTGATCCATCAAACCTACCTTATCTGAAGATTGCAGAGAGGCAAGAATGCACGGCAGGGGACTTTCGCAGGTTACACACTCTGCCTTTGATGGGGCTCCTCTCTGCTGTCCTGCTTACAAATGTGAGTACACTGGCACAGGGTAAAGGGGTTCGAGGGGAAGTCACAGGCTTACGTTTCCAGCCTCTCTTGTCTCAACACTTTCCAAAGTCCTCTTTTCTTACTTTTTTGTTTAAATGGTGTACTAGGAAAGCTTCTAAGATAAAAACTAAAACTTTCAGGGTAAATTAAATATTTGGATGGCTTTTCTAAGTGCTCAGCACTTTTGTACCTTTTTCTAATAATCATTTAACTTCAACTTAAACAGTTCAGCTTTTCAATTTCTTTTTAGTTGAAAGAGTTTAATTTCTCTTTATTTCCTGTTACATGATAGAGGACATTTTAAAAAAATCTAGAAGTTGCTGCTTTCAGGCTGGCATTCTTCATATTATTATCAACCTATACATACAAAATACATTCATCCTAAACTTCAGATGAAGACAAGTAAATTCTGAATTTGGTTGCATTTCTGTTCTCAGTTAGTTTATTAAGCCAGGTATGGTGGTGTGTGCCTATAAGCCCAGCATTCAGAAGGCTGAGGCAGGAAGATTTCTTCAAGTTTTTGAGGTCAGCCTAGGCTACAAAGTGAGTTAAAGAATAGCTTGAACTGCATAGTGAGACCCTGTCTAAAAAAGACAAAAGACAAAAAAAAAAACAAACCAAAAGTTTACTAACAAATAAACTGTCATAAGTTTAAATTGTTATCCATGAAGATTAGAACTATGGGTGATTATGAGTCAATAAAATATATTTGAGTTTTGGAATGTTTTACCAGATTAGTGTTTCACAAAAGGAAGCTGAGCTTGGTCAATATTTCCACAAACTAAAACTATATAATTCATTATCTCCTAACTTGGTAATGTGTTCGGATGACGTCTATCCATTCAGCACAGACATCCATTTGAAAATAAGTAAGTTAGAGGTATAGAGTTAGATGTGTGCTTACACTTGTATATCCAGGAAAACATCATCCAACTTAAATACAAAAGCACAAATCCAAAGCCATTTAAATTCACAGGTGAATTTCCTTAAGTGTTAAAACTAAACAACTCCAACTTCAAATTTTTATTATCTGCAAAGCACTCTGGACCACTCTTATGGAAAGCTCCCAAGGCAATTTGGGTTGGGGACATTTTTCTTCCTTGACTCTTCCAAATACAGCTCTGTATTAGCATCTTCAATAAAGTAAGCAGCATTTTCACTGGATTACTTGCATTCTTGACCCTCATCTCATTCTGCTTGGAGGTAATTATTTGCTGCTAATGAAAAGTGCTAAAGACAGGCTTAAATCCTGTTGACTTATTTTGAAGATTGGGAATCAGACTTCCCAATGCTTCTCTTCAAACAGCACCATAACTATTCTCTACTTTGTCAACTAGGAAAACCATCCTGATTTTTCTGAGGGGAAGCGTTTTACTTAAAACAAGATATTGGTCCCAGATTCAGTGGAAGAAATGGGTGAGTTGCCTAGGGAATGAGGTCAGGAATGTGTAAATCAGAAAGAGTGTTGGTGAAGTATACACTTTCAGCGGCTAATCAGGACAGCAGAGCACAGCTTTTACTTTCCCTCCCCCTCCCCCTCTCTCTCTAGTGCACTGAAAATGCAAGCTTTCATTTAGACATTCTAAACAGCAATTCTAGAATTTAGCCACAGTCACTGGATAATTTTGTTGTTTATCTGTGTCTAGATAAAAATGCAGAATATTAACTCATTTAAATTCAAATCAATCATTTCTGTATACTAAGAACTCATCTCTGGATTAATAGTATTTACAGTAAAAGGGAACAGGGTTTCTCTCAGCCTCATTCCTGGAATCAATAAAAAAAAACAGTAAAGGCTATTTTTTTTTCCTACAAATACCTAAATGACTTCACAACCATTATTCCACTCAGAGGAAAAATTATTCTCGCATCACAGCAAGAGGGAGAGAATATGTGGCTCCTATTAAGACTAATGGAGGCTGAGATGCAAAGTTCAGTTCTTAGGAAGAAAGTTATTTGCCACAGGCCTGCAGAACTGGAGAGAAATTTACCAATTAGTTCTTCCTAACCCAAGGAGCGCAGTCCTTGACATTTCTTCCTTCATAAGGGAGTAATGCATAGCATCATCATATATTACTGAAAACAGGAAATTAATTACCCTCCATAAATTAAAAAGATGGCAAATATAATAATTCAGGCTCAAACATATGGGACTGCGCATTGGTTATTTTTCATCATGTAGGAAATTAAAGTCTACAAAACATAGAAACATCACAGTGGAAAAATAGGGAACAAGGGGTGTGATTTATAACCTTGGTTTATTCCAGGTGGCAGGGCCCTGGCTCATTTTCTACTACACAGCACCATTTCCCATTTTCTAAAATTATTCCTCAAGTCTAATCAAAACAGTTTTTTGACACAGCCTTTTTCATCTTCCTTCTTTTCCCCCTGCCACAAACATCTCCAGCATCTTACAGTAATTCATTGGCATCCATAATCTTGTTCTAGAAGAGCTCTCCCTCTACCCCAGCTTTCTGGAAACCTCTTGGAGGGTTTAGATAAATGCAAGAGGCCCAGGTCGGAGGGAGGATTTCACACACCCTCACTGTGTCTGAAGCACCCCAAAGCCATTTGACCCAGCAATTCTGACGCTGTCTTATAACAGACTCTAGGGTCACCTCAACTTCCTCTAGGACCAACCCAGGTCAGGGCCAAGCTGCCCATTGTCCCCAAACCAGCCTTGAGGTCAACAGACTTGAGTTTCCAGCTTCTGACCCCTCAACAGATGGCCAGCCTTCCGCCCAAGCTGCTGTTGCTCCATCTGCTAAGCTTCAAAGGTAAGGAAAACATATTTTTCCTCAAGTGAGCTCTGGGTAGTAACAACTGTAATTATGGATTCCAAATAAATACTGGTGAAAACAGTCTGGTTTCTTTGAAAAAGAACCAGAGAAAAGGTTTCCATGGGAAAGCACTTTTTCTAGGCTAGATGTGGAAATTACAGACTCTGCTGTTGACCTTGGGATGCCCCTTTTGGAAGCTGTTTTAGAGGTGGTACACCAGCTAATCTTAACGACTGAGTCACAAGAATACTTTCAAAAATAGTGTGTGTTTGTGATACACTATTATATTAGTTTTGGAATATACATCTATATCTGTATATAGATACAGGTATCTCAAATCTTGATAATTTTTGATCCCTTTCCCATTCCAAAAAGTTTGCCTTACTGTTTCCTACCATGTCTTCTTAATTTACTCAGTTTACTTCTATTTTGGAAACTATGTACTGTTTTGGGTCTGACTTATTTCACTTAGCATTATGGTTTCATGATCCATTCATTTTCCTATGACATGACATGATTTCATTCTTCTTTATGGTTGAATAATAGTCCATTGGGCATGGATACATCCTTTTTATCCCCTTTCTGCTGATGGGTATCTAGGCTGTTTTCAGAACCTAGCTATTACAAATGGCACTGCTATCAACACAGGTATGCATATATCTCTACAGTTTGAAAGGACAATGTGGCAGACTGCAATTCATTTGCTCATTCATTCATTCATTCAATCACTTAACAGTGACACTTTGTTCAAGGCACTGAGGGTATCAAAGGGAACAAATGGACAAAAATCTCTGCCCTTATGTGTGTTCCGACCTTGGGGGAGGTAATAAATAATCACTGGCATAAGAAAGGAAGGGTTAATCTCACTCATTCTCAGTTCAGTAAATACCTCTCTGTACCCCTCCTTCTGGGGCTTGGATTAAAAAAAAATTCTTTACCCAACAAAACCCTCTTTCCATCATAATTCTTGTCACATTTCTTCGCACCAGATCATCCTGACCTATAAACCATTAGCTGTGGATGCGACACCTCAGCCATCTATGTTTCTTTTTTACAAAATGCAAGCAGTTCTGAAGGAATTGTTCCCCGTGTTCTCACACAGAACCAGGACACGTTTTCCTCTAGATTCTGGCCCCGTATATCAGGGAAGCATGGCTGCCTCCTACCAGGATGAAAACTGTTGCCCTGGGCAGCCTTGGGGTGAGGGAAGCAACGCTGAGATACACAGTCCTTCCCTCTTTTGATCTGTCTCCATTTGGACCCTGGTGCCACTCCACACAAACCACTAAATAAATTAACTGCTGGGTCCACAATTCTCCTGCTCCTTCTGTGTGCAAATCCACACCCCAATTTTGCTCATAGAGTGCAATATTCAGGTACTGTACACTGAAGCTCTTCCATACCATGTGAGATGTGTACTTACCAAATCTTGCTTATTATCATATCTCCATATTTGATGACTGGTTTCCATGAATTAGATGCATTACTTTGTCACAACACTGAACTAAAACTACAAACTGTCCATTGAGACAACAGCAAAGAAAAGAAAAAAGGTTCTGATTAAACTCTCAGGCTCCCTTAGACTCTGTTGGCTTGGGGGTGCCTTGCCTGGCCTTTAGAAATGCTTCAGGATTGCAAACTTCATGACAGAAGTCAACCCAGCTCCGTCTCACCCTCCAGGATGTGGAAGGCTGGTTGGGGAAAGGATGTTCTTTGATCATTAACGTCAAGCAAATGTCAGGTTTCAGTGCAATGCTGTAGTGCCTTAATAGCATTTTCCCCTTTCTTGCAAGTTGAAAAATTTAACCCTGAGCAGAGATCCATACCCTTAGTCAAAGAACCTGGGGTCTTTGCAGTTTTGTTACTTTTTAACTAACTCGGCCTTCACTTATAGACAGGTTAATGATGCACATGGGTAACTGCAATCTAGCATGGCTAAACTATCCTGGTTTTAATCCCACATCTGCAGTTGAATTGCCTTGGAAATTAGGCAAGTTACTTAACCTCTCTTTAGCTGGATATCTTCATCTGTAACATGGAAATAATAGCGCCAACCTCACGATACTGTGAGGAACAAATAAATCGATCCCCTAATATCTTTAGGGAGGTGAGACTCCTTCAATGTTAGCTGTGACTGGTGTGTGCTAGTTGTGAAAACCACTTAGTACTGGTTAATCAGGCTCTTGGTGAGTGACCATTTCTACTCTTAATGCTGTTTTCCCCTTGGAGAGAAATAGAATTGTTCTTTATAGGACTTACGATGACTCACAATGCACTTCTGTGGGGGTAGGTGGTCAGGTTGCTAAGTTGTCTGTCACAAATTCAGTGGCAATGAGCCAGTGTGGATCGCAAGGCAAGTTCTATCTTGACTTGGGGTGGGGTGAGCTGCTCCAGATGTCAAATTTGGGGTGTTTTTCCATTGTATATGTGTGAGGAGGAATAAAAATGGAAGAAGGATTTGTGTGAAAACAGGCCATCAGGCAATTCCTCTGAAGCAAAACAGCTGTGAGGAAGAGTATGTAAGTATTTACCTCAGAATATCAGTGTCAGGCTTCTCCATGTTTGATCTTGCCCACCCCTACCTCACAGGCACCCCATCTCTTCACCCCATGCCAGTGTTCGTTCCTTAGAACCAGCTTGAGACACTGTCCCTCCCATCACCTCCCTTCAGAGGAGGCGAGTGTACTTTCCAGGTGCCCCTTCCTGGGAGGGAGGATCTTCCTTTGTCTCTTCCAGCTTCTGGTGTCTTCACACATTCTTAGCACAACTCCAATCCCTGCCACCATCTTCACAAGATCTCATCTGAATTGAGTTTCTCCTCCCACCTCTTCTGACATCCGCTGCTGGATTTTGGGTCTACCTGGGCAAGCCAGTTTATATTAAGTGTCAACTTGACTGGGTGAAGAGATCCCTGGAGAGGTGACTAGATCCTGGGGGTGCTATATGCATCAATGGGTTGAAGAGCTGATGTTCCTAGATGAATGTGCTGATAGGAGATGGGTCCCCCAACTGGACATGGGTCAGCTGCCAAGAAGTGAACAGCTTTTCTCCACCATGTCCGTCCACCATGATGTTCCTGCCTCAGAGCCAGCTGACCGTGGACTGAAAATTGGGAGCCCAAACTTCTCTTCCTTCAGGTTGTGGGTGTCAGGTTTTCTGTCCTAGTGAAGAGAAGCTGACCGATACAATGGATAATCCAGGATGATCTCTTTATTATATCCATGACTTTATTATATCTATTATGATCTTTCTTTTTTTCTCCAAATAAGGTCATATTCACACGTTGTGGGTGGAAGTTGAAATATTCTCTTGGGAGCCACTGTTCAACCCATCATAGCAAGCAGGCTACTGAATTCACTATGTGGGATTCCAGCAGAAGTCTGTGCATTACCTCATGGGAAGATGAAGTATGTATTGCAACAACCATTACGTGAACTCCTTGGGGGTGATAGATAAATTCGGTTCATCCAAGAAGGCACTGCCTGCTAACTTTCTTGTGTGCTGCCTGTTGTGTGTCCAGCATAAACAGCTGAGCACAGCACCAGTTATGTAAGAAAATACAATAGTGTTTGAGTGCTCTTGCATAGACAAGGACTTTCAAAATCACCCAAACCCAAGAGAGCAGAGCTGCCAGTCCTGACCTCTGGTTAAAATAGTTATATATACTATGGCTTGTTTCCAGCAGCTACTTAGGCAGAGCTGTGCCCAGTAATGGCAAATTTTAATAAATATTTCCAATTAGAATGCCAATTTTGTGTGACTCCAAACAAAAGCGTTCAGGGAATGTATGAATACCCACTGAAGGCCTGAGCAGTGATGGAGCACTTGCCTACCATAAAGGAGGCCACGAGTTCAATCCCCAGCTCTGCAAAAACAAAACAAAACAAAACAAAACAAAAAATCCAGCACTTTGATATACAGCTGTGTATATGTGTGAACATGTGTGCCACCGACATTTATTATGTGATGTGTTCAAGCAACAAACTAATACTCCACTGTTGGTATGACTGACTTAGCACAAGCTCATCATGAGTTTCTCATTACTATGGGGCTCTTTGAGCTTAATAAAGATCACAGCACTAACATCACTAGCATTTATTGAGCTTATTTCACGTCACGTGTCACAGTAGTATGTCTGACTACTCATTACCTGAACTCAAAAAGCTGTGTTCTTTCACATCTGGTCACCCCAGGCGTATCTTCTGCTTTTGTCTCAAACTCTGGTTAAACTAGAGCTGTGCTCAGGAAGGACAGTTTTTAATTTAACATTCATAATTAAAACGTTAATTTTGTTAGGCTTCAAATACAAGTGTTTAGTGAAACCGGACATGCATAACTAATCTCTGATACCCCAGTGAAGCCAGATATAAGTTCGGGTCTTGTGATTTCTGGGTTTTACGTGCGGCTGCATATGAACAATTAAATAGCCATGACCGTACTATAAGGGAGGTGCCAGGATTATTCCTACAGTAGAGAGAGTAGAAGGAAACTGAGATCTGGAGTGGGTAAGTGACTTCTGCAAAGTCATGCAGCTAATCAGCTGCTGTCGTAACTCAAGTCTAAGGAGTCTTAGACTAACTGCACTGCAAGTTCCATGAAGGCAGCCATCACATTTGTCTTGTTTGCTTTTCTCTCTCAGGGGTAGGGCCCTGTGCCCGGCACAGAGTAGGTGATCAATAAGTACCTGGGGAGTGACTGGGGGTCTGATCTGTAGCCCTCATCCTTCACCACCACATGCCTTATAGATCACATAATTGGTCCTCTTGGTGATCTTGCAATTGGTGACAAAGGGACAGTGCTAGTGAGCACAGGTGGATTAGCACAACTGCTTTTATTCCTGTCTGAAAACCAATGTACACAGTTCATGTTCTCACCAGGCCCCTCCCCCCTTTCTGCACAAAGGATGATGGAACTGATTGGAGCATATCTGATTGGAGATCCAAGGGCTAAATCGGTCCCCTTGGCTTCTGGGCTAGTACTAGAAAGGCATTCTCTCTGGCAGTCCTAATTTAGCTTTGGTAATGCTTGTTCTGGCCCATCAGTCGGTTGAGTAACTATCGCTTATAGGAGTGATGATGAGTTTTCATCCTACCTCTGCCCTTTGACCACACAATAACAATATTTTGCGGTTCAGTCACCAGACCCAACTCTTAGTGCATTTTCCAGCCCTAACCTAAGAGAACAGGGAAAAGAGATGGCAAAAGGGTCCCATAGCACCCCGCCTGCTGGTTACAATGGAAAGCTGAATGAATCACCCCATCAGAGTCAGCAGGATGTCCCTGAGCTGACAAGGATGCCACTCAGGCTTCAGCCACCACCAGGACTCAGGTGTGCAGAGCAGGAAACACTTGCTGTGAATCAAAGGCATGTAGTTCTGTGGGATCCAAGAGGACGGATTGTTTAGTAAATATTTCATCAAGAACATTAGCTGTGGAATTTGAATGCTTAAGTAATGCAGATAATTAAATGTAAACAATTAAAAATTTAAAATGTTTGAAATGTTAAGCATAATTAGGCAGGTAATCTATCAGTAACAAAGGGGTCCAGTCTCGCTGAATCTCTCTAAGCACCTTCAGGGCCTTGTGAGGCAGCAAGAGCCTACAATGATTTCCAGTTGTTTCAGATTCACCCCTGTGTCACGGCTCAGTGAAGCTCTGAATGCATCTAGGGGTAGGAACTACTATAGTCAGGCATCCACCAGGGAGAAGCCACACAGCGATTTACTGGGGGGTGTTTGAAGAGGGGAGAGGAGATTCTAGAAATACACTGCTGGAAATCGCGCTTCCAGCCAGAAGGAGCTAGAAGTGAAACAAAGATGAATCCACATTTGTTTAGTGAATTATGTAACTGAAATTGGCTCTCTGGAGAGTTGTTCCATTTATTCCTTCTTTTCCTTTTGCTCTCTCATCTTCAATCATTTCCCTTTTCCTCCCCAATAGCCACTTCCCTTCAGTCTAAAAATAATACGTTCAAGTATTTGTCATCTGCCAAAGAGAATTCTTTCAACGTGTCTCCCCACAGAAGCAGTGGGTCTCCTCTCCCCGTTTCTTCCCGCATCAAACTTCCCTGAAGACGGGGCCTCCTCCCCCCCCAGCAGCTCCCTACACTGGGATGGGCAGCTGGGCTCTGCACCCATGTCATGCAAAAGCTGCTCTTACTAAGCTGACCAGTGCTGCCCTCCTGGACTAATCCACTGACCTCAGAGGACCTCTCTCAAAATCTGACACTCACAGCTCCGGTCTTCTGAAATTCTCTTTCTTTGATTTCAGCAGCAGAATTTTCATCTAATGTTCTTTCTCCCTCTCTAATGATTAGTTCCTGGCCTGCCCTTCACTGTGATCTTTCCTGATAAGTTCTCTATCTAAGTGCCTGCAAACTAAAAATCAACTGAGATACAGGAAACATAAATGTGGGAAAGGGATGGGAGATGAGGGCAATGGGACAATGGAATGGGGTGCCAGTGGCTAATGGATACAGAATGGCCCTGTTCTTCAAAGTATTTGAATGAGACTTGAGACAGATCTGATCTCTTCAGGGATCTTACTATGAGCAAATAACTACAAGTGCAAATATTATGGGCCAGGTAGGCAGGGGTGGGCCGGAGGGGAATATTCTTCTTCCCTGTACATGTGCTTCTTTCTGCTAATGACAGAGATAACAATGTCAGGTAGGGCATCACTTTTTTTTTTCTTGCAACCTTAAGGTTTTGCAATAAGATAAACAGCAGCTGGTCCTAAAGCACACTGGCTAGCTGGATGCATTCGCCCTGTTCTTCCACTAAGTTGGCAGGCACTCGCTTGGCAGTGCCTATTGCGTTTTGTCTCTGCTCTTTTCTCTTCCACTCAGAGGCCTTGCAGTCAGTTTGGGTATTTGAAAAGCAATTGAGAATTTCACTTATTTTTAACTGAGCTAATAAATGGCGTTTCTGTTAGTGTTACGGTTGCAATCCTGTGAATTTGAGTGGTCTGCTGCATCCTTGTTTTCCCCATAACTTTTGTTAGTTTTAGTGCATTATTTTGAAAAACCTTTTATCTTTTTTTCCCAGAAAAGTCTATATAGCTAAATATATGCACCATGACAACAACAAAAATAAGAACCACTACCACAAAACCCACCAGAACAAAGCAAAAAGAAATGACAGGCAAAAGCCAGAAACCACCTGCAGGGCCAGTTTAAGACCTCTGCATTTCCATCCCTCCCCTGAGTGACCTTATTTCTTCTCTTGGCTCCTCCTCTGCTGTGTTCCTGACCCCGAGACCTAACTCCTCCAGCCTAGATCACTCTTTAGAAAAGTTGACAGTATTTATTCTGCACCAAACATCTCCACATGCTGCCCACAGAGAAAGGTGCCCAAAGTCTCTTCCTGATTCACTTTCTAACCACCATCCTTCTTTCCCACAACTTCTAGTTTTGAGTTGTTCTTCTGTCACCGTCCACCTTCTGTAGGCTCCCTCTCCCTCTGAGAGAGCTTTGACATCCAGCCCCACTGCATCTAAATCTGCAACATGTCCCCGGATGATGACCTCATCTTTTGGTTGAAGAAATCCACCAATCTTGGGCCGACTCCATTCTTTCTTGCCCCCTGAATGAATCTTGCACCATAAGCCCTCAGACTGCTGGAGGATGCAGAGGAGGGTGAACTGATGAGACACAAAACCAGTGATTCTCAACCTTCCATTCTGGTCAGTAGCAGCAGGGTTCCGCAGGGCCCATGAAGAGAGGAAGGGGTTGTGATGACAAATGTCACAGCTCAACTGGGCCAGGAGAGGAGGGAAGACCATCTTGAGAATCACCTGAATTGTTCCATCGGGTAACTGTCAGTGTGTAGTTCATCTTCTAAGCACCTGGCGTGTAGATTGGTAGGTGTCAGTTGAATGGAGGGTGGAACACAAACTTGAGCACCTTAGGAATCTCCTGACAAGCTCCAGCACACCTTTGTCTCATTTCAGACTCTTGTTTTTCAAGTCCTCCCACCGATTATGACAAAGGGAGAGCTGTCAGGTATTTGGTCCTCAGCTTGGCAAAAGTCTGGCTTCTCAGAGGTGCTCAGGAATCTCATGGGGGACTACGGAGAGGCCCTTGTAAACACAAAGGCAGCTTTCTTCTCTCATCTTTTGCTTTTTCTTCTAGTCGTACCTTCTGCTTCCATTCAAAGGAAGCTTTCGGGCTTGACATGTGTTGCAGTGTTAGTTCATTATCAAATAAATTAGATATCATTTCTCTCATTCTCTGATTTTTAAAGGTCTGCTTTAAAAGATCATGTAGAACACATTTCTCTACTTTGAATTCATCTGGTAACTTCTGATGATTTTGCTGGCCAAGCATAAGCTGCCTAGGTAGGAATTCAGGGCGCTTTACTATGGCACCACTTACTAACCTGTCCACTCTCTGGCCCCCCTTTGTGGGACCTGGAGGGCACTGCTCAGGCCTATGCTGCTTCCTGAACACATTCATTCATGTCCTTTTCCTTTCTGGCTTAGTTACCTCACTCTGTTAGGTTTTCTCCTTCACTTCTCTCATCACCCTTCTAAGCTAGAATTAATTATTTCCTCCTTCATGGAGACTTTCCTGGTCTCCCTCATCCGTAAAACTGATGGTGAGTCCTCTTTCTTTTAAAATCCAAGTTACAGGAATTCAGACCTTAATGACATCTCTAAAGGTGTGTGGCAAGTCTGCCTCTACTAATACCTTGATTGCTGTATTATTTAAGATTGCAGTTATTTATTTTCTTGACTTATTATCGGTGTTAATTTCTTGACATGGACCATGATGTTTTATTTAACTCTCTGTCTCTTAGAACCAAATGGTACCACTGAGTCTGGGACACATTTGTTCACGGGACACGCTGTCTCCTTTGCCAGCCCTTCCTCCTTAGAACAGTTACACAGTCACTTCTCAGAGTTCCGTCCTTAATTTTTCTAAATTCATATAGTTCTCACATTATTCATTTTCATGACTTTAAAAACAGGTATCTACTAAAAATTTCACATATGTAACTTCAGCTTCAGTCATTCATATGCATTCCAAACCTACACAACTTAGAGTCTCTGAGACTCAACATGTGTAATTAAATATTTGAGCACTAAATAGTCTAAGAAAGAAGAGTCATAAAAAAGGGGAAAATAGCACACATTTAAAAATTGAAAGATCTTCCCAAAGGTCTCAAAATTGTAAAATTCTAAAATGCACTTATAGTTACCCAGTTCATGTTTTCAATTGTAAGTGAAACCTGTATCTTCAGGTACAAATTTCATGAAAGCATGACTATATAACCTCTGATGCTTTAGAAAAATATTTTGGTACTCAAGATTCATTATTCATAATTGAACAATTAACACAGTTTCAAAAGTTAAGTGACTATAAAATTTTCTGCATTTGGAAAACCTTACAAATACTACTGAATTGTCTTATAATAATATTTTTAAATTAAAAGTTGACCCATAAATGAAACTATACCTCAGACATCAGTAGCATACGTACATAATAGCTCAGAGGAAGAACATTTTTCCATGGAACTTACCCACGAGATGTCTTCCAAGAGGAAAAAAAGATCATTCACAAGAAGAAACCAGCTTTTGTTGTTGTATTAGAGATTGAATCTAGGCCCTCATAAGTGCTAGGCAGTCCTTTAACCATTTTGGATGTGTGCATTTATATGTTTTTCTTGGTATATTTTAGACTATGTATTATGTATTAGACTACATAATTGTAAGTTTAGTTCTTAGTATAATCTAAGGATGGATGTGTTGCCTCAAATTAAAGACGACGAATCAGACATTTGTTTTTAAAAGCTGTGTACTTACAAAATAAACCGATAGGCGGGTATGCTACATAGTCCATATGAAAAGCATAATACACCAATTACGCAACAAGGTACAAATGAATACAAAATTAGTAAGGCTCCTGCAAAAATCAAAGAACATGTCATGAAATGAAATAATATAAAGAACAAATAACTATGTGCAAAAACACACACCGTGACTTGAGCTATCAGCTTGTTACATTATCAAACTTCTTTTGAAAATTTGAGTGAGATTTAAAAAAAAAATTCTTAGTGCCTATTAATTATATAGAATGTTGGATTTCATTTAAGTACAATCTTACATACATAGAACATACTTTGAATATATCCATCTACCCTAAAATAATATTTTATTACCATAAAGGTTGTTTAACTGTCTGATTACATTATAAGATAGTTCAGTGCTTGGGGACTCAAAAGGAATCAATCATGGTTGTTTTCTTACTGACAAATGACAGCTCAGATTCTCAACCTCACCTGGTAAAAAATTGTTATGCTGCTTCAAAAAGTTCTGATCAAGTATACATGAGCTGTTATACACAGGGTCTGGCTTGGAAGTCACTCCTAATCAGTGTAAGCTCATAGTGCAGGATTTAATTTTGTTCTTGGCTGCATCTTTAGAGCCTAGAGAGAGTCTGGACTTTGCAGACATTTAATAATAAATATAACCCTTGAATTAAATTGCATCAAAATGATTAGAATTACCACCTTGCTGTAGGTCTTTTACAGAAATCCCAAATGTTTTTCTATAAATGCTAGAGCCAAAGGTTTTTCGTTGTTGGGCTAACTTGGCAATTTAGTTGTTTGACATTCTGGACAAGTTTCCCCTTTACAAGTAAAAAAAAAAAAAAAGCAGTAGCCAAGTAATTTAAATCATAGCAACCAACTAATACGATGCCAATTTTGTTCCCAAATTAATAACATTACTTCTAGTTATTTAGCGCTTCATAGCAAAAGTAAATTGCTAAACTCCATTTTACATATACACATTTATTCAATTCAATGAGAGTATGCTTTGCCATACTCGATGAATATTGCTACTACTGATGATTTGTAGCTAAATAATAACTCTTGAATAGAACTCACTGCTTTATGGGTCTTTGGTGGGATTTTTACAAAATAAATTCTGCACAAGGGATGATATTAAAAAGGAAAAATCCCCATAATCTGATTTTTCCCCTATGCAGACAATGTATTAGTTTCCTTTATTAATCTAAGCAATAAAATCACTTTGACACACTGTCATTACTTCTTATTTATTTTACACATATTTCAAAAAAAGGATTTAGAGTATCCATTTTAACATGCTGTAAGAGTTTCACAATTTGGTTCCCTGGAAACAGCCGTGAAATTGAATATATATAGCTAAGCCCTGGCTAACCCACTACAGAGATGATTCCTTCTGTGAAAAATAAATAAAAGTGTTTATTACATGCCCACATACTTATTCTGCTCAAATAACTTCTATTAAAGCAGCAATTAAGCAAAGTCAAATTTTACTTATGAAACAACCGACAGCAAATGAGCTGAAAGTAAGTGCAGCCTGGTTTGTGAATGCTGTATATAGATTTTAAATCGTTCCTACAAATCCGTAATACACTTAGGGTACTCAAAAATGTCAAAATCGTAAGTGAAGCCCTCACCCAGGCTCTCTAAAGAAGAGTGCCTTTCCTGCCTTTCTTTTCCTCCCTTCAAGATTGCTTGAGAAGAACGCACTAGCGAAGACTTCCCGTTTAGCCTGTTAATAACTATCAAAATATTCACAGTACTCTGCGCTCTTCCTATCGGCAGGTTTTAGCATGCAGGCCCCATTCTCAACCCAATTACCTGGATATGAAGCCGGAACCTAGCAGCTGTCACAAAACACCTATACCATTTTAGGAAGGCATTGCTATCAATAACCAAAAACGGGGATTTTTATCGCAGACAATATATGAAATTGCACCTCGCTGACAAAGCCACTGCAGAAGCTGGATGATAATATTATTACAGTAATTACCATATGTCTTACATCAAACTCCAGTTTTATTATCATTCAGATTTTCTAGGAGGAGATAGGAGAGAGCTGTCACAGTGAGACAGAGAGCTTGTCCTCTATTCAGTAGCCAGCTCCCCTCTGCAACAAGGGCTTTTTATTCTATCACAGGAAATACAATTATAACTCCATTTGCATTGAGAACAAGAGGGGCCCTAGGTTAATTACAGGTAAGGTTCTGTTTACATTCCCTGGGGCTAGCCACAGCCAGATCCCATTTCGGAGGAGAAAAAAGCAGCCCAAGTTTGAACTAAATCCACATTTTTTATTCTGCTCTTGCATTGCAGTGTGGCCAAAGGGAGCCTGTCACTCAGAGATCTTTCAAATGTAACCTCAGAAGCCTTCACTTTCAGATTTGGAATGCAGTCAAGGAACTCCAAGTTCAGAACCCAAATATGAAACAAAAGAAAAGATGGAGGTTTCAGACCATCCATATGAGGACGGGGGAAACAGAGGCAGTGGGGTTATATGTATTATTAGCACCCTGCAATCAACTAAGATAACTTAAAACCTAAGATAAAGTGGGAGCAGTAACAGTAGAGCCGTGGATGCCATTTCACTTACAAGACCCTTTCCTGACGGTGGGCTGAGTGTTAACAAATAACTCATCTCATCTCCAAGGCTTTCTGTCCCCTTTCTGGCTTCCTGGAGCCCTTTTCTTTTTTTGGCAGAGGAACTGATGAAGCAGTTACACTAACCTCAGCTGATGTCAAGGATGCAGCTTGCTCAAGGGTTCATGGAGAGAGTGACTTTTCCTGATTTAGCTTCTGCTTCCCCAGAACATGGACACAGCAGGTATTATGCTATTTGTGTTCCTGTCAAGTCACTCAGACTGTTTACCTGTTGCAGCTTGTAAATCTCAATTGGGGATATCTCAGCCAGGTTTTCCCAGTTTTTGTCCGCTCTTCTCCCCATGTTTATTTATTCAAGCTGATCACTCATCACTGCCTGAAATCCCTTTTTCCTTTTACCTGCTTATCTAATCATTTGTTTCCATACCTCATCCTGCAACATGCTCACAGGCATGTATTTCCTCTAGACAAAGGTCTTTATCTGGAGGTGAGACTGACACAGAGAGAAAAGAAGTAATCTTCTTTTATGCTAAACAGAAGAATGACCCACTATGGTTTCAGAAGACCTAGATATTGCCTCTGGCTGTAGCCACTTTGAGGACACCTTCTATACACAGATGGTCTAGACAATTAGAATAATTAGAATTAGAGGAGATTAATTCTCTAGCGAGAAAGAAATTTTAGGATCTTCTTCAAAAACGAATGGAAGACAACTCCAGTTTCACATTCTTAGGCTTCTTAAAAGCAAAAACAAAAACACAACAAGTTACCCCTAAAGAACTATAATACATACACTGCTTTCAGAAGAGCCAGTCGGAGAGAGAGATGAAGGATGACTCTTGTTCTATTTCCCTTAAACTGGGAGAAGGGAGAGGTGGGTACTCTTGAACGTCTACTTTATTGACTAGAGAGAAGCGTAGGAGATTAGGCAAGCACAATTCTGGGGGTGCAGGAGTGTGCACCTTGGGAATACACTGCCTCCGGCCCGTCCTCGTTCTGTGCTTTCTGGCTGCCGTGACTCAAGCTCATTTCTCCCACCACGCTCTTCTGCCAGATGACCATGGACTGAAACCATGGGCAAAAATGAGCCCTTTATCTTTTAGCTGCGTATGTGAGTTCTAGCTCATCAGTACCTCTCTGTATCCTCCAGAAAGAGTTAGAGTCGCCATGTTTCAGTCATATGTGTTTATGTATGTTTACAGTGGTATCATTCACAACCGTAAAGTAAGGAAGCAGACCATATGCTAAGCAATGTATGATGAATAAACAAAATTATAAATATATAAAATGGAGTATTACATAGCCACAAAGAAGGATCCATTTGAGTATTTCAGTCCATTGTAGAAAAATGGACGGATCTTAGGACCATAATGTCACAGGCAGCAGAGTTAGGTAGAAATATTACAGGAAGTCAGATCGGGATAGAGTCAAAGGAGCCAGTGGAGAAGACTAGACACCTTGCAGACTTGGAGGAAACAGACACTTCCCACTGCGGGCCAGATCTCAAGACAAAGGCAAAACAAACACACTCACACTCCAAGTATGAACATCAGGGATTGATATTTTAAATAAGTACAGATTATCTTGATGAAGTCAGGAGCCACCATCCCAACTCCCTACAGGAATTGTGACTGCCTTCCCCATTTGTCCCTAATTTGGTCAATTTTACCTGAACAATTAATCTGATTGGTTGACCATAGTTCTGTCCCATCTCATGCCCATCTGCCTTGAGAGCTCCCATTCCCTGCCCCCTGTCATGGACTCATCTCACTTAATGGTTTTACTCTATAAAAGTCCCCAGAAAAGACAGGGTCTTTGGCAACCCACTCGGGATCTCTTCTGTCTTTCTCTCTCAGACAGAAGCTTTCTTTCTCTCAGTAAATATAGTCTTCTGTTAACCTCTGTTGTTCCTGAAATTCATTCTTCAATTTTAGAGAGCATGAACTCATACCAGATATCTAGTAGACTAGAAGTTTTGTTCCCCTATATCAAGAATGCTAGATAAACCAGACACAGAAGGTTAAATATCACATAGTTTTCCTAATATGGGAGATCTTGATTATAAATTAAAGAACAACATAAAAGAGAGATGGTAAGAACAGAGAGGTAGATGCTGAAGGTAAGAAGGAGAGTTATGGGGAAGGAGAGAAAAGGGAGGATAGGGAGGGAAAAGAGGAGCGAAAAGGATTAAGATGTGCTATATGGTGTCAGTTCCCCATGGTGAACGTAACTATTATGCACTGCAAACATACACTAATAAAAAAGGAAGTTAAGTTGCGTGTGTTAGCGATTTTGTTCCCACAACAGGAGAGCTGACCCGGAGTACTGAGAACATTCCCCACTGCAGTAGCATTCTACCGCACCACGGAGAGCATCTCCTACAAATGAATCGCTCGCTTCCACCCTGAAGACTTTTTCCCTTGTGATCTTGCTAAATTAAAATGAAACAAAGCATGAACCTAGTGTACCAGCCAGGAGCCAACCTTGGAGATGGCACTGTAAGGCAGTTCCTGCTGGTCTGGGAGAAAGCCCAGTGTTCTTCCCCTTCTAGTGATAATTCATACACTGACCCCTCAAGGCATGGTCACTTCCTTTCCTTCTTTGAGGAAGTCCACGAAGCCCACAAATGTAGACATCTCTCCATCATGTAAGGAAAGCCCTATCTTAGACTCTATCTTTTGCTCCATCTAGTAAAGTCAAAACTTCCTTTTTAACCCTGAATCCTATCAGCTCCCATTTCATTTTGCCTCTGTTTCTGAATTCTCTTCATCTTGAAATTCTCGCATCTTTGCTATCACTCTCTTAATTGTTTTTTTCTTTTTGTGGTATCTTCTCCATGGCCATGAAATGTTACTTAATTCTTTGGTTCTGTTTTTAGTCATTTTTGCCTCCTATAGTTTCTGATCAAGAGAAAGAGTATCTCCGTAGCTCCAGTCACCATCTGGAAGAGGCTAATAACTTGAATTTCCCCCTTAGCTGTTTTTGGAACCTTACTCACATGGGATACATTTCTAGGCACACAGTATGTCACACCGATGTATGGGAAAGTGAATCGACATCTATCAACCCAAGATCTTTTAAATGTTAACTGCTTAAACGGCGGTGAGATTGAAATACAGTCATTGATTTTATCATTAAGTATCATATACCTAATATCCTTTGGCCAGGCAGATTCTACTAAATGAAGGAACAATCACTCCCAACAATTGCAGTGGGTATATTTTGATTTACCCACAAAATACACAAAATTTGCATAAGTCAGTATTTTATTTATGGTAGAATAACCATGTTACCACAACTCAGCAGCTTAAAACAACACACACTTTTTGGTTAGTCTCTGTGGGTCTGGGGTCTGGCACTGTTTTTGCATAAGGTCTCCCAAGCATGAAATCAAGGTGGTGATGGGGTTTGGGTTTTGTCAGAAGCTCCATGGCAGAAACTCAAGCCAATCATCCAAAAAAACTCAGTTTTTTGCAGTGCACTGTGGCTGGTGGGGGAGGCTGAGCTTTGCTACTACAAGCTGCCCGCATTTCTGGCTATGGGAGTTGCCCAAAAGGCTGCTCACCTTATGCCATCAAGCGCATGAAAAGCTGCAGAAACACAAGCTCTACCATCTTGTGTCGTGTAATCATACGGGTGTAATCATAGTGCACCAAGACCTCCGCCTTGCTGCACTGGTTAGGAGCAACTGCTCCTGCTTACACGCAAGAGGGTCTCACCTAAGGATGTGCACAAGGGCAGCCCTAGATCAGATATCACAAATATCTTAAGTTTTGACTGACGTCAAGGCATTTCTTCTCATTGAGAAACACATGCCTGTTTATAAGTGGCCCACGACAATGTTCTTCAGTGGATTGGCTTTGTAAAGAACCCATTCATATGTTAGAAGCTTGAGTTTTCACGCTTTGGGTTTCTTTCAAGGAAGCCACACAAAGAGACAGGAAGTCGCACAACTTGTAGATCTGCCATTCATTTAGGATCCTTCTCCCAAGGAGCCTGCTAGAGAGTCATGTAATTAATTCATTTGAATTTCATCCCTTTTCTTCCATCTGTTCTCAGGGGGAACATAAGGGTGGGTAGAAGGGAACTAGATGAATAAACCACTAAAAATGTTCACTTCCTCAGACTATACTGTTGCTATACTGTTCCCTGAAAAATACAGGTTATTTACAAGGCCGCTATTTAAAAACGTTACTTCTCTAGTAATTCTGCCTGTTGGGGTGAAAATGAAAGTGACCAGTGGATTTATTATTGTTCCAACAGATTAAGACCTGGTACTCCGTGCAGAGGTGGAGCTCCGAGGGATTTAAGCTTTCCCCATAACAATAGTATGCTGGGGATCCCTTGATCCCTTGATTTTACAAGATGCTTAGATGAATGAAATAGAGACATACTAAGCAAATTGCCAAAGCCAGAAGGAAGAAGGCTCAGGATGTGAAGTGAAGCAGTCAGTCTCCAGCCTGTGCTGGGTCTCACACTCTGTCCTGAAATCATTCAGTGGCACCGTCACACAAGCCACCAGGGCAGGCTGGGCTGCATCATTTAGCAGCCATAGTCAAAGCTGAACACAATCAGGTAAAATTAACTTTAATAACATGCTATTAAATCCAAAATGTCAAAAATATTACTTCAACATAACGGATCTTCCAATTATTGAGACTCTGACATTTGAAAAATACTACATCTTCCAAACTTGGTGCAAACTTTACCATCACAGTGCTTCTCAGTTCAGACTTGCGCCTTGTGTTAGCAGCCACTAGTGGTCACTGGTTGATGGACAGACAGTACCAAAGCTTTCCTGGGGTACTGTGTTGTCAGCAGCAGAGCTTGAGGCTTAGGTTTTAATTTATTTCTGTAATGTGAGAGGGTACTTTATCCAACCTGACACTTGAAAGCATGGGAGCTGGAGAAATGAGACTACATGAGATGACGCCCCAAAGGCAAGGGCTGTTTCTACCTTCTTCATTACTTTGTTCTCTGTGCCAAGGACAATGTCCACCAAATAGCAAGCACTCCACAGACATTTTTTGAAAGGAAGGCTTGAGGGTGTTTTTATTTGCACCAACCACTGCACGCATTAATTGCTCGATACAGTAAGAAAACAAAATCAGCTTCACTCAGTTGAATTCATCAAATATCACATATGCTGGAATGTAGGATAGGTCCAGATAGTAGAGATGACAGATCCAGAACCTGCTCTTGAGATGCACAGAAGAAAAATGGGTATCTGAATAGTAAGTACAGTATGGTGTAGACCCAGCACAGGCTGGAGACTGACTGCTTCACTTCACATCCTGAACAAGCTTGGGAGAGATTAACCGAGTCTGGAGAGAGGGGAGAGGGAGGGAAGTGTGAATGGTAGGAGGCCACATCTTGAAGGGCAAAGGTGACAAATGATGAGGCTAGGTCAAGGTGGGCATGGACACCTGCAGGGCATGGTGTCTGTTTCACGGACTATAGTCGTGCAATTATGTTCCTGACCCTAGAATAGTTGTGGTAGATTCACCTGTCTGATTTAGGTGAAATGTCATAAAAATGACAAGCAAAACAACTCTAAAACCTAGATAACGCGGTGGAACCAATAGGCTGCATTCATTGTTATGGAACTGGGCAAAAACACCGCTAGTGAATTAGCTATGTTAAGTACTCAATGTTGACACAGCTGATATGGCGCCGATAATTGCAAGCTTTGCCTTTTAGTAAGAGCCCCGTTTCCAGAGGGTGATTTTGGTGTGGTACAGTGTAATGCTATAATGCATTACATGACATTAAAAATCAATGAAGGGTGAAAATACAAGTACGGTATGAAAAACATTTCAGATGAGGATAAAGCTGTCGCCCTTTCCGTTCTATTCCTTAGTAGAAAGTGAAACAACAGAGCGAAACATGAGACTGCGCTGCACCCCAGTTGGTACTGAAGTCCCCCACTGTAAATCAATGAAGCATAGCAAAGTGAGGCTGAGTGAGGCCTTTGTGGGGCCTCTGGGACTGAGTTCTTCTAGAATGTCCCCATCAAGCTTTGCTGTCCTCCAATAAGCCACATAATGAAAAGATCACCCCTTTCCATTCTGAACCCCAAGTTGGGCCTTACAACATATGGTTAATCTCCTGGAAAACAGCAGAAGTCCTGAGGTGCCAGTGATAGCAGAATCACTAACAGATTTAGGATTAAGCTTTATGGGTAAACTCATCAATCAAGTTTAAATGCTTGAATAATGCAACAATGACATTTATTAGACAAACATAAAGAGAAAGGCTGCATTTTATTGTTGCTAAGAGTAACAAAAGTTGTGGAGACCATTAGAGACCATCCTTAAGTTAAGGATAAAAAGAAAAGATTTCATGTCCCATTAAAACAAAAGGTACCAGCACAAAGCAAAAAACCTAGTACCGAGTCTACTAAAACACACATGTTAAATGTGCTGTATGTAGGTCTCTGGAACTTACAAGGAAAAATATTTCTTTCTCTACAGGGAAAAAAAATTCTTATTTATTAATAAAAATCTCTATTTTCGTGTTAACGAGAATCTTTTTCAAGACCTCGCAGTTGGACCTTGGCTAAATTTTTGTCCTTTTCTAACCAGAATAAGGGAAAAAGTATCTCACTTTGCTTTTAATCTCTCTTCTTCAAAATTTTGAGAACCCATGCTGCTTTACTTTTCTTTCTCGGCTCATCACCTTACTATACAGCAACCCAGCACTTTTTAGAGTAGCAAGAAACTGAAAATGTACAAACATAGCCAATAGCCAGGAAACAATATAATCCTAAAATGTACTTTCTTGAAATATTTTTGCAAAATTTTTAATAACATACACACACACAAAAAAAAAATGTTAAAAGGACCAGAGCCACTAATAAATATATATCTTAGCTATTTTTTAAAGTATTAACATTCACGTATAAGTTAAAAATTTTGTACTCTAAGAACATCATAAGCAAGTCAAAAGACAGACAAGAAATTGGGGGAATATTTGGAATATGTGATAGGCATGAGGTATGCATTTATAGTTTTTTATACTATATTTTATACTATAAAAACAATTTTGAACTAGATGAAAACCCCAAATTGGAAATGGAAAGTTTGCAAAAGAAATAAAATGACCAGTGAATATATGAAAAGATGTTTAACTACATTAATGATAGAAAATTGCTACTAAAATGACTCATCATTTTTATCCAATAACTGGAGTAAATATTCCATTTTTTCCTAGTAAATTGAAAAATATTTAATAATATTGGTAAGGGCTTAGAGAAGTTACTTTTCTTATGTATTGTTAGTGTAAACATAAATTCCAGCAACCTGTCTTCTGGCATCCCTAAAATAAATATCAAAGTCAACCTAGTAAGTCTTCTGGAAATTTATCTCAAGGAGCTGTTAGATCAGATTACATATAAGAATATATATACAAGAATTTCACTCAAACATTATTTCAGAGAACAGAAAACTAGAAACAAAGTACATATTAAAAATAAGAGATTACTTACATAATACGCTACAGCATATCTTTATTCATTTAAAGGAATTATTTATAGTCATTAAAAAGAATGTTTTTCTTTATTTCCTAGTACTGAAAGCTCTCCCATAAATTCAGTTGAATAAAAAGCAGGGCATGATATAGAGAATGATTCCTTCCATAAATTACAGGAATAACTGCATATGAATAAAAACATGAGTGAGTAGTCACAAATAATACGCACTATCATTGCCTCTGAGTACTGTGGCACTTTTATTTTGAAACTGCTTGGATTTTCAACATACGTGCTTTAATTTTAGAGAAATATTTCTGTGTGGAGATAGAGGTGGTTATCAGTGGATAGTGAGGTAACAGTTTTAACGCTTTCAAATATTGTTGGGATTTTCCTGTTACTTTTGTTTCATTTTCCCAACACAAAAATAAAAGGGCAAGACCACAGAATTGCTGGGGCCTGCTTCCCCTGATGCCACGCAGCAGACCCACCAGCTCAGCTTCCTCACGAACACCACGCCACCCACAGGACCTCTCTCTGTGTAGCCTTGTCACCAGCTGCAGGTGGCTTCCCTGTCCTGGTTACAGCATTGCTGGAGTACGAATCACACTGGCCAGACCAGGTCTCGGTCATCTTTCTATGGAGTTTTATCACTTACTATTATTTTTTAAAATTGTCCCTCTAAAATTGACAAGTGCAAAACAAGCAAACTTTCTGAAACGGCCATGTGCACAGTGCAAAAATAGAAGAAATGTTCACATTTATTATCATAACTTCTGAAAAAAGTAAGAGTCTAGGTTTATATTTATATATGTGCTTTTAAAGCAGATTATCTACTGATCAACTGTCACATATGGGACCCACACATCTCTCTAACTGCCTTTCTTCCTCAGGTTGCATATATTTGCCTTAATTGATTATAGTTTAATGATGATGGTTTAAAACTTCTGAATGCATTTCCAAGAGAGGTTTGGAAACATGAAAATGTAAAGCCATCATCAGATTGCTCTTACTTGGAATTAATCTGAGAACAGCACTGACCAATGACAGAAAAATGGACTCTGTTCTGCTGTCCTTGGCCCTGCGATTTTCCAGAATGAAGTTTCTCCAATGGCAAACACAAAATGTGCTTCTGGTTTTACATAAGTAAATGCAAATAGTTTGCTGGAATCGTTACAGAAACTAGACTATGTACAATTACTTTTTTTTAGTTTCAGAAAGAGTAAAGAAAGTACAAACTTATGACTGATGGGTTTGTACTGATCAGGCAGTGTTTGGACTACCTTTAATGTTTCTCGAACTCTCTTGATGCCCTTAGTTTATATCACCCCTGGCTTAAAACTTCAGGTGTTTGAATTCATGGAACTTGAGATGCCCTCTCACTATTGTGCCCCAGGTGGGAAGCAGAGGAGCTTGGCTGTGTAAATGAAAGTTTGAGAGAAAGATACAAATAAGCCTGAACCTGCCCTCAGTGAAGGTGTCCCCTGAGAGAAAAGCAGACATGCAAAATTCTGCTTACAAACCTTTCAGGAAAAGGATGATACATTAAATGCCTTGCTATTTGCATCTCGTCCAATAAATATCAGACACAAAGCCTGATCTTATTAATTGTGGATTCATCCAGCTACTCAACAAATAATTTGTGTGCCTCTACATAAAAGTAACTGTGGTTGATTTATCAAAAGGCATGAGGCAGACTTGCCTTCAGAAGCATAGTTTGAATGACTCTTCCAAACAAAAAACTGTCTCTAGATACCTAGATAATAGACTAGACCTGCGATGTTCCACTTCTGGCTACTTCCACTTGAAATTGCCATGGAAGGGCTTAGTAGAGCTCTAATAAGAAGAGAAAGTCACCAAACAGATCCTGGTTTGGAGGCTTTGGAAATTAGAAATAATCTTTTGTCTAGAAGTAAAGGCTCTTAATTCAGGTCTGGGGCATATGTGGACACAGTCACACATACAGACCTGCCCTCCCACATAAATTAAGACAACCCAGAAGCAATCCATCTCTCCCGCTCTTTGGTATCACAGCAGGGCTGATTTCCCCTTACTTGGCTGTAATGCTCATTTTAGTACCATCATGCTGTGTTTATTCGGCCATGTTTTCAACAGGATTTTCATTTGATGCATTCACAAAAGCCCTGGCGTGCAACATGGAGCAATTTTTCTTTGAAATGGGGTAATGTTTTTTAAAGAGTTGAAACAGATTCATTGTAGTTCCTGGGAAAACCTGTATGATACTTATTAGATGTTAAGAGATGGGCATATCCTGGATCATGTATTTCCAAAATATACTCATCTAATGTTCCGCCACACATTTATGAGATCTGACCTCTGCAGGGTTGGTGACCAAACTGGGTAATGCTTTTATTCATCTCCACTGGGCAAAAAAACCCCAAAAAACAAAAAACAAAAAACCCAATACCTTCCGCATGGTTTGCTTCAAATTCCAACCTGTGGCTTTTATGTCTCTAATCTCTTTCCTGATGTGCCACTTTTTTGTTTTGTTTCCTTTTCATTATGTCATATTGTTTAATTTTTTTAAACAACTTTTCTTTCTTGAAATAACCATAAACTCATGTACAGTTAAATAATAGAAATGGGGTAACTGTTATAATATTCCCCAACTGTAACAACTTGCAAAAGTGTACTACAATACCACAACCATGTTATGAACATTGATACAATCAATATATAAACTATCTCATCACTGAGACCCACTGATAGATTTGTACCCCTGCCCCATGGGGCATTGTTTGAGCACTGTTTGATGAAAATACTGTATTTTCTTCACTGAAAAACACTGGCATCTGTCTTGTTACTTTTCTCATTGCTGAGACAAAATACCTGACATTCAAAGTTAAAGGGGGACAGGTTTATTTTAGCTCAGTTGGTAGAGGTGTCCTCCAAAACTGGCTGGCTCCAAGGCAGGGTGACATTGCAGAGGGGAAGCAGTTCATGGCAGGCAAAGACAGCAAAGCAGCCAGGGGCAATTACAGCTTTTTCTGTCCCTTTATTTTACCCAGGCTACTTAGAGGGGGTAGCACTCACACCTTTAATTCTAAAGCCCTCGAACCCAGCAGTCCACCATGAATCAATCCCAGCACCACACACTCGAGATCCAGCCACCCCTGAAAAACCCCACCTATGACTACAAGAGGCTTTGGGGGGACATCTAGACACAAGATATGATGGCATCTTTGCTGAGGATCAAAGATGGGACGTATCTGTGTGGATCTACTCCTGGGTTCTCTGTCTTACTCTGCTCGTTTATGTGTCTCTCCTTCTCGCAGTATTGTACTGCCATGCTGATAACTGTAGCTTTGTATTAGAGAGATTATTCTCATTTCACTCTTTTTCAAGATTGTTTCAGCCAAAATTCTAGAGCTCATGCCTTTGTTTTTAAATTTTGAAATGTGCACATCTATGGCTAAACAAAAATGTTGCTCCATTTTGATAGGAATTGTATTAAATCAATGAATTAACTTGGGAAAAATCCACATTTTACTATGTTGATTCTTCCAGCTCTTTAATACAAATCCTTTTCTCTTTATTTAGTTTTTAAATTTCATTGATCATACCTTGTGGTTCTAGCACACAGATTCTGTACGTGCTTTTGTTAAATTTATAATAATCCAGTATGCATTTACTTCAGAGTTAATTGTAAATAGTTTTGAGTTTTAAATTTCAATCTCCGTATGGTATTTGTGACTCAAGAGAAACACAATTGCTTTGTGTATGCTGATCTTTTATATCTTTGCCCACTCAACCTTATTTTCAGCACCAGAATGTTTTTTTGTTTTATCCTTTTAAAACAGATTCTTTGAGGGCCAGGGATTTAGCTCAGTGGCAAATATGGTTGCCCTGTAAGTGTAAGGTCATGAGTTCAATCCCCAGCACCAAAAAAAAAAAAAAAAAAAAGCAGATTCTTTGAAATTTCCTACATAGACAATTTAATTTCTTTCCTTTCAATACATGTGTCCTTTTAATTTCTTTTTATTTTATGGGCGGGACTTTCAGTACCATGCCTAGTTAAGCGTGGTGCCAAACATCTTTTCCTTGTTTCTGATCTTAGAAGGGAAGCAGTCAGTCTTCCACTGATGGTAGCTTTAAAACTGTTGTTGTTTTGTAACATTATCTAATTGATGGGTTCTAGTCTCAGTGTGTTGAGAGTTTTTATCCCAAATGAGTGTTACAACTTGTCAAATGCTTTTCTCTGTAAGTTGATATGATGTTTTTCCTTTAATAGCCTGTTAATATGGTGATGGATGGACTTTCAAGTGGTGAATTAGTCTGCACACCTTCAAAGTTTTAACTGCGAATCCAACCTACTTAATGGCTACTAGACTATTCAGGTGGGAGCTTAAGAGTGAGGGATTTTTAAAGAATGGGTCTGTTTCTTCCTTGTTGTCAGGTTTATCAGGGTGAAGTTGCTCAAAACACGCCATTATTATCCTTTGTATGGCTGCAAAATTTGTAGCTATATCTGTATTTTGCTCTTGATATTGATGATTTGTGTCTTCTCATTTTGTGTCTTCATCAATCTTGCTGTAAGTTCATCGACTTTATTGACTTCTGGTGAAGAACCAGCTTTTTGTTTCATTGATTTTCTCTATTGTTTTGTTTTATATTTTTCACTCTTCTTTATATTGAAGACCAAGTTCCCAAGAGAGGAAAAAAAAAACTTTTTCACTCATTTTCTTCCTTGGTTTCTTTTCCTATCCTTTCTTCATCCTTTCTGCATTAAAGGAAAGTTCTTCTCTCCTCCTTTCTAAAAGCTAAACATTTCCTTCCCAATTATTTTACTTTTCTGTCTGTAGCTGTCATGTTCAGTAACTTCATCTTTTATCTTTAAGTTACTGAGTAGCTGATAAATTTGTTCCCCCCATTCCATCTAAAAAAATTTTCCCCACCATAATGTCCATTAAACTATGGCTACAGACTTTTTTAACCACTAAACTGCTAAGCAGGTCTTCCACACACTGTCTGCCACTGACATTTTTCTCCTCATTGACTTCTATCTACTTGCATGATTCAGTTTACCTGACTTAGTTAATTGCCTTCTACTCCTGATACTAACAGCCCACAAAATGATGGTTTTAATTCTCCTACTAACTCGACTTCTCTCTTCTTTCCAACTATGCCTGCTGTTTTTGGTAGCTCTGCTCACAACATGTTTGTTACCTTTTCTTGCCTTAAACATCACTCTACATTCATGTTTCCACATGAGGGTATTTGATTGGTTGATCAGTCACTCTCAGTACAAATGGCTGATTGGCCACATCTATTTGAAACAATAGCCTATTGGCTGCCTCTGGGAACAGCTGTCATTCCCTCATCCAATCAGCTCTGTCCAGTGCAGGAAAGCAGTGTGGTACCTAGCTCCATGACTGAGCAGAAGAATCTTGTCAGCAGGAGGCTGCTTCTAATATTCTCTGTGGTCCACAGTGTAAAACTCCACATTGAGTATACTTCCAATGTGTTTTGGGTTTTGGTCATTTTTAGTAAAAGAGTTAAGTATATTACTGAATGATAAACATTACCTAGAAACTGGCAAGTTTTTTAAAAAGCCTACATATTAATACTTTTAAGTTTAAATTTCTTCACAGTATCTGTTGCACATGTAGCCAAAATTCATCAAAGATTATCAGTCATCTGACTTCCTTTACAAAGTCAAAAAATAATGAGATTGATTCATGAAAGTTATGACATTTACAGTCAGTTTATTTCACCCAACCACTGAGCAACAAGATCCTCCTCCTTCAACCACCCCTTGGAGTGGGAATTGTAGCGGTGTGTTCCTGTGCTCAGCAGTAGCTGGATTTTTAAATTTCTAAGTTTCGTTATTCTTTTGTAGCAGACTAGATTGAAACATTCACTAGAACTTCATAAGCCCAGATAGGCAGAGCTGACTCAAGACACTGTTCCAAGATACTTGACTCTGTTCCTGGAAGTGAATGATAGGCATATACATCCACCCCCCTTTCCTAATTCACATGTAAGATAAGGTCATCACCAGAGAGATGAACACAGCATGTCAAAACGTAATAAAGGACATTACTGCTCATTGCCCTGATTTTCCACAAATATTTCCATCTTCAACCTTTAGCACAACTTTCCTGAGTGTTTGACTCCCTATTCACGGCGTATTGTTTAGCGTTTATTAGCTGTCCTCTGTGAAACTGCCCATGGTGCTCTCAGAGCTCATGTACAGTACCAGCCAATTCTCATCCTCACCCCACTTCACCTCCTTGATTACCAAGTTACTTTAGGGCAAAGGTATTCTGAGTTTGGCAAGATTATAATGAGGAAAGGTCAGGAGTTTATTTTTTTTTTAAATAAAGTAACTACGAACTCTTGGCTTCATCTGGGGAATTTAGCTCAGTTCAGCCCACGTTTACTCAGCACTTCCAATCTCCAGGCACTGGAGTCATTACGATGAATTAATACGGGTTCTACCATCAAAGACCTTGCAGTCGGGAGATGATGAGACAGTTGAGTAGGTATACAATGTGGCAGCCACAGTTACGTTTCCTCTGGGAGACAGAAAAGGGATCTTGTGCTGAGAGAGAGAGAGAGAGAGAGAGAGAGAGAGAGAGAGAGAGAGAGAGAGAGAGAGAGAGAGAGAGAGAGAGAGAGAGAGAGAGAGAGAGAGAGAGAGAGAGAGAGAGAGAGAGAGAGAGAGAGAGAGTTTCTGAGTAAACTTTGAGACAAAATGCCTGGACCACACCTTGAAGAATCACTGGAAAGTCACCAAGGGAAGGGGTGTGGATTTGAGGGACATGAGGGGAGTCCAAGAGTGAGACTAGAGTGAACAACAGCATATGCTGTGGTGCCAGTGAAGTACTGCAACCTGCCTGTTGTTTCCAGAGACTAGAAGAGCTGGGGGAGGAAGGTTGGGGGAGGTAAACGGGCAAGACGGAGGTGCCCAAGCCATGGTAGGTGCTTTCATGCCATCCTCGGGTTACTGAGGGAATCTGGAAGGTGTACAAGTTGACAGAGAGGTGGGCATGTTGGTTCCTCAGAGGGATCACTCAGTCAACTGCACAGGAAGGCAAATTTGAAGGAGTAAAATCAGAAGCAGTGACGTTTCTGTACACAAAATTAAAGAGACATATCTGATGGCCTAAGGGCTGCAGAATTGGTAAAAGGAACACTTAGGGGCTCACTGAGAAAATGAAAAGGTAGGATTTTAGAGCACAAGAGTGTCCTGATGATAATGCAGTAAACCTATTCAGTGGAGAAGAAAACAGGAAGTAGACCAAATACAATCCTCACAGCCTGCCATTTACAGAATCAGTCTCTCTTTCCAAAATACTATTCTTTTAACAGAGTTCTTCGTGTTGCTCTCCCTAAAGAAAGCATCCACTAGTACAAATATTTGGCACATAGGATCGCAGAAGGATGAAGAGTGTCTGGTGCCCTACCTGGGGTCCCAGTCTTCTAACTTTCCAGCAATGATGTAATAAAAACGATCCACATACTAGAAACACTTTGCCAACATCTCCTCTCCTCTTGATTCTCAGTTTGTAACAAAAGCTGGAAAGGAGATTTCAGGCCCGTGGTCAGCTTGCCTCTCTTCTATGTCTCTGGTTTTTTTAGAAAAATGATAATTTCTACCCAAATGAATGCCTTTCTTTAAAAAATAACTTTTTGTATGTTATACAATATGATGGTTAATTCATGTGTCGGTGGATGGGGCAAGGGGTGCCTGATATGTGACTCATTACAGTGCTTGTCCCTGTGAGGGTCTTCAATGTGATTAACATTTTAGGATTAATGGTGTTAATGTGAATAAAAAACACCTAGAAGATTGGTTTAGCACAGCTTGGGTGTGTCTGGTTGACCGTTTACCAGAGGGAAGACCCACCCTGGGTGCAGATGGCACCAACCAAAAGGCTTCTACCCTGGAAGGAATACAGTGGGAAAGAAGAAGGAAGCCTTGCTTGGCTACTTTGAAAATACTTCAGTCTTTACCACTGCCTCCAGACATCCACCTCCAGGTTGTCAGCACAGAAAACTTTGGCCTTCCCATACAGACTCACACAGTTCTCTGCGGTGGGCCCCAGGCCTTTGGCTGGGTCCCTCAGCTCTGTAGTGCACAGGCAGCCATTTTGCATTCTTCCTCCCCTGACTTTGCGGGTGGCCATTACAAGCCTGCTTTGTAAATCTTCTACATGTCACATATTAAAACTCTTCTTCTAGTGAACCTCAACTGATACACCATCCCAGTTAATAAACTGACAGAGTAGATCACCCTTCCCAGTGTAAGTGGATTACTGGTGATTAGCTGAAGATCCAAATGGAATGAGATGTTTAGTAAGACAGATTTTTGGCCTAAACCAAAAATCTGCTAGATTTCTGACAAGCATGTACATTGCTGGCCTGACTGGGGCTAAAGCCTGCCAAATGCAGATCCTGAGACACCTCAGATTCCACTGTCACCCAAGGCAATTCTTACCATGAATCATTCGCTTTCCAGTGGATACCAAAATCTTGATGTTTCAGGAAACTTCCATTCACTGAAAAATAAAATTTGCACTGCGATCACAAGCAGAAGAGAATGTTTCTTGATCATGAAAGTTTTTAATTCCACCACTGTATGGTGTTTGAATAGGGGATACAGTTGCTTTTTTTTTAACAGAATAAAAGAGAAAACAAGAAGACAGAGAGCCTCTCTGGTATTGCGTGGCTGTTTTAAGATGCTGAACAAGGGATGAACTGTTAGAGACAAAGCAGAACAGCTGTGCACATCTGCATGGGGCCGGCTCAGTCCTGTCCCTTCTTTCTGTGCTGTCTTTCCCAGCTTCCTACCTGCAAACTCCGTGTCTCAGAGATACACAGAGCATGGGAAGGGAATGCTTTCTGTCAAAATTTAAATTCTCTTCTTGGTTCAAAGGTAAAGGATACTTTTCTCTTCCACACTCAGAATACCGTGTGAATGGGTGCAGATCTATTCTCCACAAGTGCTTCTGTGAGTTGATTTTGTTTTTATGCAGATCACTGCATCAGCCTTGCTTTTTCCTTGGTAGAAACTATATTCACCTTCCAAATTCTCAAATGCACAAAATGACTGTTATTATCATCTGGGAAGTCTTACAAACGTGCTGAAAATCTTAACAGATGCACGCCAGCCTCCGCTTTCCCAGGAAGCACCTAGGGTCTTCTGACAGTGACAGCAGTTCTTTAATTAAAGATGAATGGAGCTCCATAGGCTCTTGGTGCACATGGAATTCTCTAGTACAAAGATTAGCTTGAGTAAGGCCTGGGCCCTGAACCTTATGCTACCACTTCTTTAAATACATCATCTACCTAGCTACCTAGCACGTAGTCAGATTTTATAGGCACGGGGGTTTTGAAAAACACATAAATTATAAGTATCTAGATATCTATGTCTTTATGTGCTTCAATGTTAGCATCTGTCACTTTGTAAGTATAGGCATCAATATTGCTAATGTATACCCAATTTATGGGGTTAATAAATGTTCTTTAAAACTTCCACTTTGAAAAACCCACAGTAAAAGTATAATTAGGAACATATGATCTTCGATATTTTTTGTTTTAATATTGGAATTTTAAGAGTGTTTTACCACAGATTGAACTGGTAGTCTTAGAAAGAGGCACAAAATAAAACCTCTTATCTATATACAATTAAAATAATTTGGTTGAGTTCTCTGGGCAATCAATTTAGACAGCTAAAATTCTCCTGAAATGACTACATTTACATATTTTTAATTTTTTTTCAAAGATTGAAAAAATTATGCATCTTTAACCAGTGCAATTGTGACACTGTGTATCACCACTGCATGTTCTAATTCCATGATTGCATATATTTACGCAAATTATATAATAAGATGCAATTACAATAATTACAGAGGAATAGGCAACAATTAAAAAAACTACAAATTTCCATTAAGAGAATACTAAATGATGTGAAAATCATCCGACAAAACAATAGATGAGAAGAAAATGCTTTAAGATGAACCCAGCCATAAAACAGTAAACAATCTAGGGAAAAAATTTAGTCTTAGAAAACTGAATGATGCTGTACTGGGAAACTGAAGTCCTAAAAAGTTCTTTTTCCTTCAAATTTTCCTCTTGGTCAGATAACATTAATGTTTAACAACTTGACTGTCATAAACATATTGTGACTAGAGTACCTTTTCCCATAGTAATTTCTTATTATTTCAAAGAAAAGAGGAAGGAAAATTACTAGGATAATAAAACACAAACACCCATATAGAATTTTAATTATGGAAGAGCATGATTTGTTATGATTTTCTTGTCCTGTTTTCTATAAGCTGTCTTCAAGTGTATCTCCCACTTTCAAGGACTGTAGTCTAAGAATTTGCTTGTAGAATTTATTTTCCTTCTAGGAACAAATATCCATAAGACAAATTGTACAACATTTGAGTCCTCCATAAATTGTTGCAGAGTGTATTTTATTTATATCTCAATTTCTTACTTTGTTTTGTATTTCAGGCAAGTATCATTAATATAAAGTTTGCCTCTTTTATTTCTTTGTGCAATTATGTTGTTAGATTTGAGACCATAGGTTGCTAATTACCAATCTGACTTACTGGAAACAAACTCAGTTGACAAAGGAACTCAGATATTTGTTCATTCTATAGTATTCATAGTTGTAATATACTGTGCTGATTTTTATGCAATACTTCAGGACAACCTTGTGAGATGAACTTTTCTATCAGTAGAATCTCTATTTCACAGATGTAGAAACTTGAGGTTTGGAGAGCATGAGTATGAGAGAGTTCTCACAGAGGACAAAGCTGTTGAACCATCGTGCAAATTGGCCTAGTTGAAGCACTTAATGACAGACTCTCAACTCTGCAGTAGAGATGCGGTTGTGAGGGTACAAACACAGACACAACTTTTCTCTACTTGGCCCTTGATGTTTTTACAAGTAACAACAAGGGTTCAATATAAAGTGGAAAGTGCAGAGAGACCTGAAGAGTTTTAGTATAAAAATAAAGTTGTTTTAGATACTTTCTTAAGGCAGCATTAGGTGCTTTTTTATTGTACCATCAGCACACCACGGCTCTAACACACACTGTGTAGTGATGGTCTAGACTACAGGATAAAGCATATTCCTTAAGAAATAAAATTTACATGTCATTTCAGAACATAAAATTTCAGTTTCTTAGAGCACTAATGAATGCTGCAAAACTGTAAATTTGTTGATTCATTGATGACGTGATCTATTCAGTCACTCAGGAACAGATAAGCATTAAGTACTTGCACCGGGTTATGTGCTACAGCAGACTCTGGAGATGCAAGAACGAACAAGGAAGAGAAGTGCCCTGCAGATTTCGGACTCAGAGATCTCAATGCATGGCTACGGGGCGGGTGCATTGGGGGCTACATAAAAGGAGATCAAAGGCAAGAGGAAAGGGCCAGATGTCCCAAAGGAAGAGGTCTAGGCAGATGTTATGAAGCAGCTAACCAAAGAGGAGGGGTAAGATCCCAGCAGGTGGAGGCAAACTGCTGTGCTACCCCAGTGGGGAAAGAGCATGCTATTGACATAGGGGAATGAAACTCCCAGCCCCAGTACGAGTTCATGTTCTCTAAAATCGAAGAATAAATTTTAAGAACAATAGAGGTTAAGAGCAGAATGAATATATTTATTGAAAGAAAAAACCTTCTGCCTGAGACACAGACAGAAGGAGTCCCGAGTGGATTTCCAAAGACTGACTTTTTAGGGACTTTTATAGAGCAAAACCACAAGGCGAGACGGGTCCAAAGTGGGGAAAGCATGGGAACTTGCAAGGTGGGCAAAGATAGGACAGAAGTATGGTTAACCATTACGTGTTAATTACTCAGGTAAAATTCATTAAATCGGGGACAAATGAGGAAGCGAGTCATGTAGCAAGCAGGCTTGCCTGAGGAGCAGTGGCTCTTCTGCAGTAAGGACTGCCATGGTGACTCCAGGCTTTCTCAGGGCGAGAGACACCTATTTAGAATATCAGGCCCTAGGATGGGGGTGCTTGATGTTTTGTCTTGAGGTCTGACCCATAACAGGTATTTGTCTCCCCCACAGTTGCAGTTATCTGGGCTCCTGCAGTGGCTCCTGCCCTGGGCTGCCCGGTCTGACTGCCTATAATATTTCTGTCTAACTCAGTTGCCTGTAACACTCTGGTCAGAACATCCTATTCCTTCCCAATTCATTTACTGAAACCCAGTCACCACGTGTTGGTTTTAGTAAGTGGTGCCTTTCCCAGGGGATTGGGTTAGTGTCTTTATAAAAGCAGCCCAAGAGAGATCCTGTGCCCCTTCTCCCGTTAGGTTACAATGAAAGCACCACTGGGCAAGTAGGTTCTTATCAGACACTGAAATCTGCTGGAACCTTGATCTTGGACTTCTCAGGCTCCAGAACTGTCAGAAATAAATTTGTTATTTATAACATATCCTGTTTATGGTATTTTGTTATAGCAACTGCATATGATTTGAATGTCGGAGTTTAAACTTGTTGTGAAGTACTAAGGGAAAGGAAACTTCAATCAGCCACACTGTGTAGAAGTGGGGTCTTTCGGGAGCTGATTGGGATTAGGAAAGCTCATCAGGGAAAGCTCCGGTGACTGAGCACTAGTGGCTTTATATAGGGAGCCGGATCTCAACACGCATTCTGCTCTCTGTCCCAGGCCTGTGTGATTGTCTCTACCACCTTGGGGCTGTGCTAGATGCAGGCTCTCGACCTTAGTCCTCTGGAACATGGAGCCTAAATGAATTTATTTTATTTAAAACTCAATCAACTCTGTGGTATTATGTCCAACACAAAGTGGACTAAAATACAGACCAGACAGACCAAAACAAAGCATGGCAAAAACAATTTAAGAGAAATTCAGTCTGCTTGGAGCAATGGGTGAGAATGAAGAAGTAGTGAGAGGTAAGTAGCACAAACAGAAGGAAATCTGTGGCATTAAAGGGGTTTGGCTTATTTGTGCATTTGGGAAATAAACCCTTTCAGAGTTCCTGCAGTTGGTCTTGCCTCCTAGAAATAGCTCTTGAGTTCACTGTCATAGAAATGTGGCATAATACACTAAATTAATGTTTTAACTTTCACAGTCAAGGAAAATACAGACAATATATAAAGCAGGGAGCTGGGATGATCTCAGAACTAAGGTAACCCAAAGGTACAGCTAGAGGAATCAGGCAAGAACTTAGTGCAAGCATTTGTCCCCAAGGTTCTGATTATGGGACCTCTCTTCTCACACTTAATAAAGAGTAAACTTCAGGTAGATGAAGTGCACAGTAACCAGGTGTATCAGTTAGCTTTCCCACTATGGGGCCAAAATACCTGACACACAATTTCAAGGAGGAGAGGTTTATTTTGGCTTAGAGTTTCACATGTTTAGTCCATGTCTGACTGGTTGCGTGGCAGAGACGTCGTAGCAGAAGGGTATGGTGGAGCAAAGGTGCTAATTTATGACGGCCAGGACACAGAGCAAGGGAACAGCACCACATAGCACGGAGCCAAAGACTAGATATTGGGATGCCCCTATGACCCACCCAAACATACCCAGGAGTGTGCATAATCCCCTAGGCAGCTCTAAGGACAATCCAGTTGACAAGCTTAACTGATATATCCCACCCCTGGTCTCCTTAAACCATATCAAATCTCCAGTTAAACACAAGGACATAGTTCCTCCTAACAAGATAACTACAAGCAATAACCGCTGAATGACTGCGCCCTCTTATTGTGACTAGGTTGTTAAACAAACTGGCTGTTAAATGAGGAGGTGTATATAGTATGTACCTTACAATATTTAGAACAAAGAAATGGTCAACGGGAACTCCAACTTGATGATGTTGCTTTTATTTGCATAACTATTATGTGTAGTACTGTAATATACTGTGTAACAAAACATAAAACTGTAGTACTGTACAATATGATCAGCAAAAATTACAATACCAGATAAACAAGGTATTTTGTATAAAAAAGACAGAGACTCTATAAACGAAATGTACAGAACTGTACAGAAAAAAAAATGAGTTCTAAGTCCGAGCAGTTGGCTATAAATCTAAATAGCACACCTCAGTCATAAATCTTAACAGGTAGGTCATTAAACAAGGACTATCTATATCCTGTGTACAGCCAAAAACTGTGCTGATACCTTTCCAAACTCTCAAAGCTTTCAGCATTGCTCTCCTTTGAGATTCAAGACAAATTCTTCACTATGAGCCCATGAAAATTTTTAGAAACGCAAGTTATATAATCCCAGTACATAATGGTACACAGGGTAAAAAATTCCCATCCCAAAATGAGGAATATGAGGAAACAAAAGAACAATAAAAAAGACCAAAACCCTGGAAAGCAAATATTAAATCCTGTAGTTCCATATCTAACCTCCAGGGAACATAGTGACAAGAAGAGATTTCCAGAGTTCTTGGGTTATAACAGCGCTACTCCCTTGCTGACTGCAGTCTACATGGGCTGACTTCACTCACTGCCTGTGGCTTCTCCAGCAAATTCCTTGGGTCTCCATTGCATCTTTGATTTCATTCTCACAGCTTCATTCTCTCTGACCTGCCTGTCAGTGGTGTACTGCCTGGCCTCCGAGGACCACCCTTGAAATCTGGGTGGAAGCCTTCATAGCCCCTCAACTCTTGCACTCTACATGCCTGCACCACCACCACCAGATGGGTGATGCAAGGTCTGCAATCAGCTCAATCAGTAGTCAGGCCCGCCTGGCCCGTGGCTGGAGTAGCCTCTAAGTGCCCTGATAGCTGACCACAGTGAAGTGAATCCTGGGAAGACAATTCCCTAAGTGGCTCTCCTTGAGTAGGGGGTATAGGGGTTCTCACTTCAAATAAAAGGTTTACACTTTTGTACGCTTGAGCCTGCAAACGGTACAGTCTTGCTGATTCCTAAGGTTACCTTACAGTACCTTTCGTTTGTCTTGGTTCAAATCATTTTGTGTCTTCTACATGACATTAATCTTTTCAGTAACCTCACCTGCTCTGACCCCAACTTCACATATAGGATCCAAAAAGCCACACTAAAGGTTTTATCCTAAAACAACAGAAACTCAATGAATGGGTCTAGGTAGTGTCTTAGTTACCTCTCTCATCACTTGGACAAAATACCTGAACCCCACAAGGCTAAGGGGAGAAAGGTTTATTCAGCTCACAGTTTGTAGAGGCTTTTGTCCATAGTCAGCTGGCTCCAAGGCAGGGGGCATGGCAGAGGGGAATCACAGAAGAGAAACATCTCATGGCATGGCAGGCAGAAGGTAAGGAAGCAGCAAGCAGCAGCAGCAGCAATCCAGTCTTCTTCCTGTCCTTTATATTCTACCCAGCCTACAAACCTATTGATTGGAGCCATCTACATCCAGGGGGGCGGATTACATTATTCTCACCCAACCTTAATCTCAGAAGCAAGCACCCTAGATCCAGCCACCTCTCAAAAGTCCCACCTATGAGTGCATACTGGCTTTATGGGGACATCTAGTCATAAGTCATTAACAGGTAGAGAAATAATATGATGAAAGTTGAGTTTTAAAAAGATCCCTTGATGATAATGGATTAAAGGGCTTATGGCAAGATGGTCACAGGGAAACTAGCTAGGAGAATGTTGAAGGAGTCAAGTGGAGGAGTGATGGTGGCCTCTAGATGACTGCGGTGAGGATACATAAAGTGGGTAGATTCAGAAAGTGACTCTCCTCTCTGTGCCATGTGATGGATTAGAATATCTGGCATGAGAAAGCAAAAGCCCAACATGATGCCCAGATGTATGAGTTTGGAAAATAGTTAAATAATAATTAATATGAAATGAAAACAAGAACTCTCTGGGGCCTCTTTTGGTGGTCAGGAGAAGGTTGAGCTGGTGAATTCCATTCTGAGTATGTTGAATTATTGTACCTACTGTGTACTCAAGGGGGTTTAGCTAGTAACTGGTGCATGTATGGATCTGAAGCTCAAAGGAGACCTGGAGTACACATACCGTTAGTCATCTTGTGTTAATCATGTATACTGCTATGCCAAAAGAGACAAGTCAAATTTCCAAACACACACCTTGCTACTTAAGAGAATTTTCTGCTTATATTCTCTTATCAATCAGCAGTGTCTTCTTATAATTCTTGTCATGTCTGTATTCAACTATCAAAAAATTATGAGGGAAGTACTACATTTAATGATGGTGTTCCTGCAGAATTCAACATTTTAAGTGGCATAAATTCTCTTCTCCCATCTTCTCCATACTTTCAAGAAAAATTATCCAACCAGGAAGTTTAAAAGTTCAGGTATTATTTTAACTGCCTTTCTCAACTCAAATTCTTCATCTTATCCAACAGTAATGAAAGACATCACCACTTTATTTTTCCCAAGGAAGAAGTAATTTCAGAGAAATTCTACCAACAAACAACACTGTGAGAAACTGAGTGGCTTTATTCTGGAAGGTCTTGGAAAGCCCACTTTGTTTTGAGGTCATGTCACTGTTCCTGCAATGCTCTCCATCTTGAAAGGATTTTAATTTGGCTGTATCACTGCCCAGTAGAAAGGAAAGTGTCCAGTTTTTAAAATATTATCTTAAACTTTGTTGTTGTTAGATAAGAAGTTAAAAATCATTTGATATTCCTCAAGAAAGACACCAGAAAAGGAAGGACTCATTAGGGTTGTTCTTTCCCCATAATGATGAATATGCTTAAGATTGGAGCACTTTGTTTTCTTTCAAACAGTTAGGTCATGCTAACTCAGTCCTGATGAGAGCACCAGCTCAATAAACAGAATCTTTCTCAATCTTGACACTAGCTGAAAAAATTGCTGCGTTGTAGAGAAAAAGCTGCAGCAAATGAGAGAGATGAATGTATCACTCTCCCAGCCCAAATTTTGCTGTATGCATCAAATCAACTTGAACACAGCCTACTGCCTTTACTGGAAGATTTTCTTGATAACCTGCCCATGAACCCCAATTTGTAAAAAACTGACTTAAGAAGTTAGAAACTTAGGTTTTATTCTATGCAAATAACTCTGCAATACAAAGTTTTATCTTTCCAAGTGGAAAACTTATTTTTATTCATTATCAAGGCACAGAATTTTTTCACAGAATTCAAGGAAAAAGCCCTTCTGTCAGTCACAGCTTTAAGAACAGTACCCTGATAATTAACAATTCTTAATAACTAATGAGCAAAAAAGTGATTAGCTTCTGATTTGGACTTACATCTACAGGAGAGAGATATACTTGGTTCCCTGTCTCATTAGTATCCATGCTTAAACCTTTCTTCTCCATCTAAATGTGAAAGAGAGAATGTTAGAGTGGCCTGAGCCAAACTGGCAAGGGATGACCACAACCCTCATTAACCTGACATCAGGGAGAACTGCTGGAGAGTTTGTTTCCAAGATGATAAGAATGAAATGGCTGAGCTGTAAGGGGGATTATTCTTCCTGTGCTTGGGAAACACCCCATAATTCTGACTCAGACTCTAAGTGGCCACCCCTACCCCTGATTAGAGATAAACACAGTTGGCTGCTTATCTCCATGGAGAGTAAATGAAGTTCTTTCTTTTTCCCCTTTTATCATGTAAAGGTGTGTAAGTAAGTGTACCACTCAGTGAACTTTCCATAAAGTGAGAAGATAAACACCACTCCTCCATCAAAAACTGCACCCATAGCTTTTTCTCTCCACCTTTTATGCATCCATAGCCCCCATGAGTAGACAGTAACTCACCTTCTCACAGCAGAATCAGTAAGTCTATTTTTGAGCTTCAGATCAGTGGCATCGTACAGTACAATTTGTATTTTTCGTGAACGGCTCTTTCCATTTGATATTAAGTTTGTAAGATTCATTTCCATTGGGTACCTTTGAAGTTTATTCATTCTTGTCATACGGGATTCAATTTTGAGTGTGGCACAGTGCATTTGTTCAAACACTGATGGATACCGGGCTAAGAACTGGTGTTGCTATGGACATTCTTAAACCATTGCTTAATGGAACACATGGATGATTCTAACAGCATCTGTAACTAACCTCTGGAGGAACTGTGGCTTGTTTTCAGAGTAGGGTACCATTTTACACCTCTATTAGTAGTGCATGAGGGATCCAATCTTCTCCTTTGCTTTTTCTTCTTCTCTCTCTCTCACTTCCTCATTCCCATCCTGTTCCTGATGGTGACTCTAACATTACCTTTCTTTAAAGGCCAATGCTCCTGATGACATCAAGGATATGTACAGTAGACGTTTACTCTTTTTACCACCTGGCATTTGTTCACCTTTTGCCATAAAAATTACCTTCAGCCTACTTGCAGGGGGGACCACTTCACTAGAAGAAGCAAGGGGTGTCTGAGTCTAAGACAATTAAGAGTATCACATTGCTGTTTTGTTTGATTTTTATAACAGCTTTATGGAGACTTAATTCCCATAGCATACAATTTACCCATTACAATATACCATGGAATTGCTTGTAAGTTCAGAGATAAAATGAATCTGTTACCATAGTCAATTTTAGATTTTAACACTCTTCTGCCTACCCATCACCCACTGGCTCTGGGAAGTCACTAATCTACTTCCTGTGTCGATGGATTCTCCTCTAGACATTTCATACAAACAGGATCATATAAATTGTGGGCTTTTTTGTGACCATCTTTTAAACTTAGCATAATGGTCTCCTGGTTTCATGATTCGTTCATATTGTAAAATCTAGAAGTATTTCATTCTATTGTAAAGCCAGGCAACATTCAATTGTATGGCTATGTCACTCTGTTTACCCATACACAACTAGTAGATGTAATACCACTGTAAGCATGGTGTTTATGTTTTTTATTTTCTATTTTTTCATTATATTGGTATATACCAGGAGTGGAATTTCTGGGACAAATGATAAGAGGTGTAATCATTTGAGAAACTGCAACACTTTTCAGGGAGGGGTACCACTGTATGTTTCTATTAGTAGTGCATAAAGGATCCAGTATTTTTTCCTTTCTTTTGTCTTTCATTTCCCCTTCTCCCTCTCTAACTTTCTCCTTCCCTGATACTTCTTTCCCATCTCCCTCTTACCCTCCTTTTCTTCCTCTCCCTTCCCTCTACCTCCTCTTCCTCCTCTGTTTTACTTGATATTGACACAGGGATGTCACGCCTGCTCCACCTAGGATCAGATTTGTTTACATCCTTGCCAGCACTCACTGTTCTATTTTTCTGAACTCAGCCATCCTAGGGAGTGTGAAGTAGTAGCCACTGTGGTTCTGAGGTGCACTTTTCTGATTGTTAATGATGTTAACAATCCCCTGATACACTTACAGTTCATTTGTATGTCTTTTCTGCAGAAATGTTTATTCTGATTCTTACTCTTAAATTGTTTCTCATCATTACTGAGTTTTACAAGAGCTTTTACATATTTTAGATACATATCATGTATCAGATATATGATTTGCAAGTAATTTCTCTCATTGTGCAGACTGTGTTTTTACTTTCTTGGTAGTGGTGTTTAAAACAGAAAAAAATATGACTTTGATGAAAAGTCAATTTATTAAATTTTTTGTTGCTCATACTTTTTGTGTTATACCAAATAATCTACTGCCAAATTTCAGGCCATGTAGATTTACCCTCAAGTTTTTCTTCATAGAGTTTTTTTTTTATATTTATGTGTACTTTACATTCATGTCCTTGATACATTTATTTTTTTAAATGCCTTAAGGGTACAGTTCCATTCTTTTCTATGTGTATATATAGCATTTTAGTATCATTTATGGAAAAGATTATTCTTTCAAGAATAGCCTTGGCAGCCCAGACCCCACATGCACACTGGACCCCATGAGGACTGTCCTGTGGGTAGCCAGTGCAAGCCAGGAAAACTATCCTGCTGTACCTTGGAGAAGCCCTAAGTATCTGGAGATGCTCATTCCACACCCCACTGCTTCTGGGGGAAACCCAGCTGCCTGACCTAACTCTCTACACTGTGGATGGGTGGCCAACTTGGGAAGCACCTGGGACCCCACAACCCACTTATCCAGAGGAACCCAGGAAAGTGTCAAGACAAAGGAGCAGAAGACAGTCTCTGGTCTCCACACAAACAGAACAAGTCCAGGAGACTTAGACATGGGAGAAAGTGGAAGTTGCACACCTGAAGTTTTGGGGAGCATGGCAATGGAAGAAAAGAAACTACTTCATGAGGCTGCAAAAAAAAAATCAGATCAGATATAGTAACTCAGAGAAAGAAGTGGCAAAAAAGTGTTGCTGAGTGTATCTAAAGAAGACATAGATTTAAAAAAAGAGGAGCATAGGAGAATGAGAGAAATCTTGAATGAACACTATAGAGAAGAATTGGAATGCATGAAACACACTCAGAGAGATAGCCAGGAAATTAAAAGCTCCATTGAAAGCTGTCAAAACCACTTTAAAGAAACTGAAGATACAGACTTTCAGGTCTTAAAGGCAGGATGGCAGCTAGTGATCAAGAAAGGAAAGATCTCTTAAAAATAACAAGGAAACAGGAAATAACAATTCAATGGCTGCTAGATGATGTAAAGAAAAATAATTTAAGCATGATAGGTGTCAGTGAAGAAGCAGGAGTCAACACAAATGACATGGAGACTATTTACAGAAGTAATAGCAGAGAACTTCCCAAGCATAGGAAAAGGACCCGACATACAGATAAGTGAAGCATTAAAACTCCAACTAACCATAAACAAAATAAATCTACATCCAGACATGCAATAATCAAGATCCCAGAAATTCAGCACAAGAATAGACTGTTAAAGGCTGTTAAGAAACAGGTCAGCTATAAAGGAAAACCCATCAAAATATCAACACATTTTTCAACAAAAACCATCAAGTCAAGAAGAGCTTAGAGTGAAGTATTTCAAGTCTTGAAAAAAAAAAAAAACCTGCCAACCCAGATTGATACCCTGCAAAACCCATGGTACCCTGCAAAACTATTTTTCAAAGTTGATAAAGGAATAAGATATTTCCATGACAAAGAACCACCGAAGAAATTCATGACCACCAAACCAATCCTATAAGAAGGATATTCTAGAGAGAACTAAAAATGACCATGGTCCCAGGAACAGCAGCAAAGTAGGATCACTGAGCGGGGCAGACAATTGAATGGAGGGGAAGAGTAGGGAGTCAAAAAAGCAGGCAGGGGAAGCCTGCATCAGGCGTAGGCTGCCCAGAACCTCCACCATGGGCCGGCCCTGCCACCGGGAACTTAGCAGAAGCCCGCATCAGGGTAAGCTGCCTGGAAGCTCCACCGAGGGCCTGCCCTGCCACCTGGAACTCAGTGCAAGCCCACCTCAGGGGTAGGCTGCCCGGAACCTCCCCTGTGGGCCTGCCCTGCCACCGGGAACATTGAGGAGGCCCGCCCAAGATGGAAAACTGCCCTGGACTGCTACAGATGGGCCCGCCCTCCCACCTGGAACATCAGAAGATATCAGCGGGATCCAGTTAGTGTGAGAAAATTTGGAACTTTGCTCCCAGGTGGTGAATTTTGGATTACACCGGATTGACTATATCAATGTGGTGAGTATACCCCTAAAATAGAGGTGTACAAGGGATAAATAGGGCCAGTAGTAAAACCCCCTCCAGCTAAGTGTAAGACTTTGGTGTGTCTGAAAAGAGTGTGTGTGATCCCCTCCTACACATAGAAAACACCAGGCAGAGTGAAAATGACAAAACGAAAAAGCAAAATGCAGTCTCAAACATACAGTTTACCAGAAGCAAGTATAGGAGACATTGAAATAGAGGACCCCAAAAGTAACACACTGGGAATCTCTGAAAAGATAGCCAGTGAAATAAAAAAAACAACTGCATCAGGCTATAGAGGAAATCAAATTAGAAGTAGTCTCCCATGTAAAGACAGAAATAACAACTTTAGTAAAGGAGTTGTAGAATGCAGCTAAAGAAGAACTAGAGAAAAAAGTACATGAGCATGGGAAACTGATTGAAACTTTGAATGAACAATATAGAAAATAAGCAGAATTCATGAAACAAACTCAAAGAGACATCCAAGAAACAAAAAATTCTATTGAAAGTGTGCAAAACCGCCTAAAGGAAGCTGAGGATAGGATTTCAGACCTTGAGGACAGGATCACAGTTAGTGATCAGAAAAGGATAGAATTTTTAAAAATAACAAAGCAGCATGAAATGACAATCCAGAAGCTTCATGATGATGCCAAGAGCAACAATATAAGAATAATGGGCATTAGCGAAGATACAGGAGTCCAGGCAAATGACATACATAAAGTATTTACAGAAATAATAGCAGAAAATTTCCCAAACATAGGGAAAGAATCTGATATGCAGAAAGTGAGGCATATAGAACACCAAACAGTCACAATCAACATAAATCCATACCCAGACACATAATAATTAAGATCTCAGACATACAGCATAAAAACTGAATATTAAAAGCTGTCAGAGAAAAGACACAACTCACCTAACAGGGAAAGCCCCTTAGAATCAAGGCAGACTTTTCAGCACAAACCCTCAAGTCAAGAAGATCTTGGAGTGAGGTATTTCAAGCCCTGAAAGAAAACAATCTTCAACCCAGACTGATGTACCCAGCAGAACTTTCATTCAAATTTAATGGAGAAACAAGATACTTCCATGACAAAGAACAACTGAAGAAATTCATGTCCACCAAACCAACCCTAGAAAGAGTACTGAAGGACATACTAGACAGAGATAAAAATGACCACAACCCCCAAAACAGCAACAGAAAGAAGCATCCAGGTAGGATAAGCAATTAAATAAGAGGAAAAGCAGAAAGAAACAACTGGAACATAACATGGCAAAGTCGAGCCAGTATATATCAGTGCTATCCATAAATATAAATGGCCTCAATTCACCTATAAAAAGAAATAGATTGACAGAATGGATCAAGAAACAGGACCCCACAATATGCTGTATACAAGAAACACATCTGGCCCAAAAGGAAACTCATAGATTAAAAGTCAAAGGATGGAAAACAGTATTCCACGCAACAGGAACCCAGAAAAAAGCAGGGGTAGCTATTCTATTTGCAGACAACGTGAACTTCAAACCTAAAATGATTAAAAGAGATAGAGAAGGTCACTACATACTTGATAGTGGTAAAATTCAAGAGGAAGAACTAACAAGTATAAATATATATGCTCCAAATACAGGAGCACCCAACTATATAAGACAGATACTAATGGACATGAAAAACCAAATATACAAGAACACAATTATAACAGGAGAACTTAACAGCCCATTGTCACAAAAAGATAGATCAACTACACAAAAAGTCGGCAAAGAAACAACAGAACTGAATCATACCTGTGAGCAATTGTACTTGGTAGACATTTACAGAGTGTTCCACCCAACCACATCAGAATTCACATTCTTCTCAGCTGCACATGGGACATTCTCCAAAATAGACCATATATTATCCCATAAAACATTCTTAAGTAAATGCAAAGGTATTGAAATCATACCATGCATAATATCTGATCATAGTACACTGAAATTGGAAATTAATGGCAAAAGAAATTGTAAAACCTGCACAAATGCATGGAAATTAAATAACAGCCTTTTGAACAAACAGTGGGCTACAGATGAAACTAAAGAAGAAATAAAACAATACCTACAATTCAATGAAAATATAGAAACAACATACTGTAATCTGTGGGATGCAATGAAAGCAGTCATAAGAGGGAAATATATAGAAATAAACTGTCACATCAAGAAAACAGAACGAGCACAAATAAACAACCTAATGCTCCATCTCAAGCTTCTAGAAAAAGAAGAGCAAGCTAAACCCAAAGCTCATAGAAGAGAGGAAATTGTAAAGATTAGAGCAGAAATCAATGCAATTGAAACTAAAATAACAATCCAAAGAATTAATGAATCAAAAAGCTGGTTTTTTGAGAGAATAAACAAAATTGACAAACCACTAGCTAACCTTATCAAGAGAAAGAAAGAAAAAAACCCAAATTCATGCAATAAGAACTGAAAAGGGAGAAATTACTACAGATCCCATGGAAATTCAAAAGATTATGAATACCTACTTTGAAAATCTCTATTCACATAGAGTGAAAAACACAGAGGAAATGGACAGATTTCTAGAAACATATGAACTACCAAAGCTCAACCAAGAAGATATAGCAATTTTGAACAACCCAAATATCAGCTATTGAACTTGAAAATGTAATTAAAAACTTACCAACAAAGAAAAGTCCAGGTCCTGATGGATTCACAGTTGAATTCTACAAGAAATTTAGAGAAGATTTGATGCCAGTACTCCTTAAACTCTTCAATGAAATTGAGACAAAAACAATCCTCCCTAAATCATTG
>PVLA01004731.1:73943-167488 GCA_004027455.1 Hydrochoerus hydrochaeris
AATCATCAAGAAGATTATACATCATGACCAAGTGGGGTTCATTCCAGGAATGCAGGGATGGTTTAACATACGCAAATCAATAAATGTAATACACCACATCAACAGAGCCAAAAACAAAAACCACATGGTCATCTCAATAGATGCAGAAAAAGCTTTTGACAAAGTCCAACACATGTTCATGATAAAAACCCTTCAGAAAATTGGAATACACGGTGTCTACCTCAACCTTTATAAAGGCCATCTATGACAAACCAACAGCCAACATTATACTAACTGGACAAAAACTGAAATCTTTCATTTTAAAATCAGGAACAAGACAAGGATGTCCACTCTCACCACTCCTTTTCAACATAGTTCTGGAAACACTAGCCAGGGCAATCAGACAAGAGAGAGAAATAAAAGGAGTAAAGATAGGAAAGGAAGAAGTCAAATTATCACTATTTGCAGATGACATGATACTCTATATAGAAAAGCCAAAAAACTCCATTAAAAGACTACTAGAGGTAATAAACAAGTTCAGTAGTGTAGCTGGATACAAAGTCAGTGCTCAAAAGTCAATCACATTCCTGTACACAAACAAAAAACTCACTGAGAGAGAAATTATGGAGATATCACCCTTTACAATAACATCTAAAAAAATTAAATACTTAGAAATCAACCTAATTAAAAATGTAAAAGACCTATATGCTGAAAATTATACTACGCTGAAAAAGGAGATTGAAGAGGATATTAGAAAATGGAAGGACATTCCTTGCTCTTGGTTAGGAAGAATTAACATTGTGAAAATGGCTATACTTCCAAAACTGTTATACAGATTTAACACAATCCCAATCAAAATACCATTGACATACCTCACAGATCTAGAGAACACACTACTAAAATTCATTTGGAAACAGAAGAAACCTAGAATAGCAAAGGCAATTCTAGGCAACAAAAGCAAGGCAGGAGGAATCTCAATTCCTGTCTTGAAACAGTACTATAAAGCCACAGTGATCAAATCAGCTTGGTACTGGCAAAGAAATAGACCTGAGGATCAATGGAACAGATCAGAAGATGCAAGCACAACTACAAAGACACTCAGCCACCTGATATTTGACAAAGGGGCTAAATATGTCCACTGGAAGAAGGATAGTCTCTTTAATAAATGGTGTTGGAAAAATTGGCTCTCTACATGCCAAACACTGAAACTAGATCCATGCATAACACCATGCACAAAACTAAAGTCTAAATGGATCAAAGACCTCAATATTAAAACAGAAACACTAAATCTACTGGAAGACAAGGTAGGTAGAAGTCTTTGAGACATATGGGTAGGCAGAGAATTCATGAACCAAATGCAAACTGGACGGGAAACACTTCAAAGAATCAACAAATGGAATCTCACATTATTGAAAAGTTTCTGCACTTCAAAGGAAATCACCAACAGAGTGAAAAGAAAACCAACAAAGTGGGAAAAAATTTTAACCAGCAACCCCTCAGACAAAGGACTTGTGTCCAGAATATATAAAGAATTGAAAAACATCAATGCCCCCAAATTCAAAGACCCTCTCCAAAATGGGCATCTGAGATGAGCACACACTTCTCAGAGAAAGATATACAAATGGTAAATAAATACATGAAGAAATGTTCGCCATCACTGGTCATTCGAGAAATGCAAATTAAAACAGCATTGAGATTCCACCTTACTCCGGAAAGAATAGCTGCCATCAAGAAATCAACTAATAACAAATGTTGGTGAGGCTGTGGGGAAAAAGGAACACTGCTCCACTGTTGGTAGGAATGTAGACTGGTGCAACCATTATGGAAATCCATATGGAGAATTCTCAGAAGACTAGGATTGGAAGTTCCATTCAATCCAGCTATCCCCCTCCTGGGTATTTTCCCCAAAGAACCAAAAAGTTCATATCACAGTGATATATGTGCACTCATGTTCATAGCTGCACAATTTGTGATATCTAAATCCTGGAAACAACCAAGATGCCCATCAACTGCAGAGTGGATGAAAAAGATGTGGCATTTTTATACAATGGAATATTTATTACTCAGCTATAAAAAAGGATGATCTTGAAGCCTCCATAGGCAAATGGAGACAACTTGAGACTATCCTCACTAGTGAAATAAATAAGAATCATATTTATAAATATCATATTGTGTCTCTAGTGTAATAAGTACATAAGAACTACAAGTGTTATAAAACCAAAATTTGTAATTTCTATTGTAAAAAAGAGAGGAAAAGAAAGTGCTCTAAGGGATATAACTAACTGCATGGATGTTTGAGTGTGTAAAATAGATGACCATATTGCTGAACCTTTGTTGGATCTTTGAGAAAAACTGTTTGTAGTCTGACTGTTTGAATATTTACTATGTACTCTTTAACTTTGTAGTTTGAACAACTACGTCCATGATGACAGTACATAATTTATAAATTACTGATTTCTTAGTAGGGCTTTTTCTCATTCTCCTTTTTCTTTGTTTCTTTTAGAATTCTGTACTATTGCTGCCCTTTTTTCTGTTTTTTTTCTTCTCTTTAAATAAAATTTTAAAAATGTATAATTGCTATTGTAAAAAAGAGGAAACAGGAAGCGCTATAAAAGATATAGCTGCATGTACGTTTAGGTGTGTGGGATTGATGACCATATTTCTAGGTTCTTGTTGGATTCCTGAACAGATCTGTTTGCACTCTCACTGCTTGAGTGTCCACTTTGTGTGCTTTAATACTGTAACTTGAATAACTATTTCTAAAAGAACAATATGTAATGTATCAACTAGTGATTTCTTACTATTTATCTTCTTTTCTTGAAATTCTGTAATATTTCTACCTTTTCCCTGTTTTTTTTTCTCTTTAAAGAAAAAAAATTTTAAAAAATGTAGGCAGGAAAAAAGCATGGCAGAGATGAACCAGTGCATGTTGGCCATAACTATTAATGTAGATGACCTCAATTCATCAATAAAAAGAAACATAGGTAGAATGGATCAAGAAATCAGATCCATCAATATGCAGTATACAAGAAACACATTAACTTGAAAGGACATTCATAGACTGAAAATCAAAAGAGAGAAAACAATGCCCCGCATGACAGTGTACCAGAAAAAGCAGGGGTAGCTTGCCCATCAATCACAGAATGGATAACAAAGATACGGCATTTTTATACAATGAAAAACTACTTAGCTATAAGGAAGGATAATCACGAGTCTATTGTAGGTAAATGGATACAACTTGTGGTCGGGTGAAATGGCTCACATGGGTGAATATCTTGTTGTTTCCCTAGTATAAAAAACTGAGGCAGTTAGTGGGATCCAAAATGTAGAATAGATAGTGTGAAAGTGAAAGGGGAGGAAATGCCTACAAAGGGAAGGTGGTAGCCATTGTTAATTTCCTATTATTTTGTTTTAAAGTCCTGTATTGTTTTCATTATTTTGTCCTGATTGGTCTAATTCTGTTTTGTTTTGATTTTGTTATATCTGATGGCATGGGCAGTTATTTCAAAGATAAGATATATTATGATAGGCATTATTGATTTCCTATATCTTGTTTTGAAATCCTGTATTACTTTCACTGTTTTATTTTGGTTGGTTTTCTTTTGTTTTATTTGGTTTGAATTTAATATGTCTGATGCTATGGACAGCTATTTTGAAGATAAAAGAGGTATTACGGTACCCAATATTGATTTCCTATTATCTTATTTTGAAGTTCTGTATCACTTTCACTTTTTTGTTTTCATTGATTTTATTTGTTCTATTTTATTTGATTCTATTATATCTGATGGCATGGGCAGTTATTTCCAAGATAACAAGATATATTTTGGTAGGCATTGTTGATTTCCTATTATCTTGTTTTGAAATCTTGTATCACTTTCACTGTTTTGATTGGTTTTCTTCTGTTTTATTTGGTTTGAATTTAATATGTCTGATGGTATGGGCAGGTATTTTGAAGATGAAAGAAGTGTTATGCTACCCCATTGTTGATTTTCTATTATCTTGTTTTGAAGTCCTGCATCACTTTCACTGTTTTGTTTTGATTGGCTTTATTCTATTTTATTTTGTTTGGTTTTATTCTCTAAAAAATTAAAAAAAATATTTAAAAAAATAAAGAATAGTGTTGGCCCTCTTATTTAGATCACTTGGCCACAGTTACGCTTGTTTCTAAAAATGCTGTTGATCTATATGTCTATCTGTATGTTGTAACACATCTGGATTACTGTCACTTTATTACAAATTTTAAAAGTAGAAAGTGCTAAAATTTGGAAGCCCCCAATTGTATTCTTTTTCAAGATGGTTTTGGCTATTTTGATCTCATCCTTATTCTTAACCCAATATCATTTTGAAGTCCACCTGTCAGTTTGTATAAATAACACAGCATTGATTCTTGAAAGGTATTATATCAAATCCATAGATGAATTTGAGGAGTGCTAGCATGCTAATATTACCATGTCTTCTGACTTGTGAATGTAGGGTGATTTTCCTATTTTTGCATATCTAGAACTTCTTTCTATATTTTCTAGTTTTCAAAATATAAATATTGGGCTTTTGTTATATTTATCCCTAAATGTTTTATTCTTCTTGATACTATTGTAAATCAAATTGTTTCTTTTATTTCAAGTTTTTTCATTGTAAGTTTATAGAAATATAACTTATCTTTGTAGAGTAATCTTGCATCTTGTAACCTTGTTAAGCTCATTTTTTAGAGTATTCCTTAAGGCTTTCTTTATAAGCCAGTGTCAACATTTTTATTTTTAAAGAAATGTAGTCACAATAAAAAAGGAACCTGATTACCTCAATGTATCATTTTATATTAATTTTCTGGAGATGAAAAGATAGCATTTTCTACCCAACTCAGAGTTGTTATCTGCAAAAAAATTTAGTGACACACTGTACATTCTCAATTGACTGTACAACTGATACAGCGAAGCAAAATCAAAATGTGTGATATTTGCTATTACAAATGGGTTCCATTTGTATATTCTACTTTATGTGGCTACATCATGAATATACCTAACAGAAATTTAAAATCAGCTAAGTTGAGATGAAGAAATAAAATTTGAATTAATAAAGATATTTTAGAAACTCTCAAAAAGCCTAAACAGTATTTTATTTGCTACTCTAGGCAAAGGATCAACAAAATATTAAATAATTCAGATGACCAATGAAATGGTGCCTCTCTCCAAGTAGAAAACTCACTCATAGCCGGTAACACAGCATTTCTCATTCAAAAAACATAGTATTCTCAAAATGCCTTGTTCTTGTGTCTAATTATTTTATTTGCACTTTCTAAAGTGTACCACAATATATTCTTAAAATTTCCTAGGTATAGTGCTTGAGGACTTATAAGAAGAACACCAAAATGATAGTACAAGAACATGTATCACCTAACCTGACTCAGTTCTCCATATATAAAGTCTAGCTTTGAACCAGTTTTCCAGACCATCCGCCAATCCCGGGGCTGGAGACCATCCTTCGTGCTTCCCTCTTGTGGCAGGTGCTGGGAAGGCACAGGGAGCCAGTAGAAGTAACCAGGTCCTTTAATTCCTAAATGGGCAGAATCCTAAGAGGTTGACCAGTATGTCTCTATATACGGAAAGACCTTATATTCTACCAAAGGAACAATCAGAACTAAGAAATCAAAATCTATCATGCGAATCCATAATTCTTTCTGTTCTGAAAATATTTTGTGGGCCTATGTTGAATGTATAATAAAATTCACCAATTATATATATTTTCATCAGAAGGGAATGCTGAGATTAATACGCTAAATATTCCATTTCTTCTACTTCTGTGCTCTAAAATAGAATATTTTCTTATTCAAGACTACTGAGGAAATTTCTAAAATACTGAAGTGATGACATCATTGACATCTAATGAGGCTAATAACGTGCCGACTGTAAATATCATCTCATTTGCTATAATACCGATGTTCCGTGTGGACATCAATCCATAGTACTGTTCACGAAAAATTCATTATCTGTACTAATTATATATTCAAAAGATTCTTAACAGACCAATTAAACTATGAAAATATTCATTAGCAGTAAATGCATCTACATGTCATTTTTTTGAACCACTTGAAGAAATAAAAAACATACTTAAGGCATGTTATTCCTATTTGGAAAGTGTAAAAATGAAAGACTGGAAATCATAATGGAAGTGCTAATTATATTTATGTTTGTTCACTTTGAAATGAGAATGACCACTTCTTTAATTTTCTTCAATGTATGTTCAACTGTTTCAACTAGATATGAAGGGAATATTTTAAAATCCTAGAAAGAAACAAATGATTGGCTTCTCTTTATTGCAGATTTGATAAACATTTTCTTTTGCAAAAGTGTATTCTAATTCTGGGAGAACACCAAAGACCTCTTTGAGAAATTAACATGTCCAATATGCTGACCCCATGTGACCTCTACTAAGCGTAGTTAAGAATCTCCAGTAATGCTTATTACTAACGGTTGTCGTAAAATCACCAACCCACATTTGTATAAATATTCACACCCCAAACAAATCTCAATGCTGGTCCCACACCAACCTCCTTTTATTACAGACCTAGCATCTGCAAGGAATTAGGTAACATTGTAAAGAAATCGGATTCATTCTTGGAGCATTCACTATCTTTGCAGCTGCACTGCTGAAAGATGACATCACACAAGAAAGAGTATTTTCTCCTTGAGTGTGACCTTGATTACTGAGTGACAAGCAACAATGGGGTGCCCATCAAGTTCACAGGGAAGGCCCATTGGGCACAGCTGGATACAAAGTTTCCTTGCCTAAAGATTCCCCTGCGTTGCTCCTGTGCTCCAAACCGCCAAGTCACCTGGCACCATTACCTACAGTTGGCTGGGTTTTGTCATGGTCCCCATGTGAACCTCTTAGGCTCCTGAACCCTGCAGCCACCGAGGGTAGACAGAAAGTGTTTACCCGGTACGTGAAAAACTGGATTGTCTGATATGACTGGGGTCACTCAGCAAACTCCAGGCAGTGCCAAAGTAGAATAAATATGCTTTCCGTTGATTTAGTTTTGGTTCATGTTTCTAGCAATGCCAGAGGTAATCTTTAGGGATTTGAGAGATTTTAGAGAGGCAAAGGGTACTATCTGTCTATCTATCATCTAACATCCATCTATCATCTATCCATCCACCCATCCATATCTATCTAATATTATCTACCTCCTCCTTCTTTGGCTTTCCATAACAGTATTCTCTTGGATCTATTTCAAAAGTAAGGGGGAAAAATGTAGAATCCCACTATATTGGATAGATTTGAAAATATTTGCATTTGTGTATCACAGCCACATTTCAGCTAAATGTAGGTTGTATCTTTTATTATTGGCTATTTCACGGGTTCTCATTTACTGGACATTGTATGATGAAGGTTTATAACAGTTATCTCCTTATTAAATCATCCCAATAATCTAACAGAGCATGTACTGTTACTTTGTCTACATTACAGAGGGAATTGAGGGTCACAAATAATTAAGTGAATTACCCAAAACTATGATTTGTAATTAGCAAATCTAATATTTAAATATGGTCTACACCAAAGCCAACACTCTTATGCACTGCACTACTATAATTTTCCTTTTCCGACACATTCTTTAATTCATCTCCTCCTGTCTTCTGTACCATTTCTATGGCTTAATATGTTACTTCCATTTTACTCTGGTATGAAGGGCGGAAGCCAAGTCTGCCCATTTCTCTGTCCTTCCCTCCTTTTCTTTTCTTCCCTATTAATACACTTTTAGAAAATCATTTACTATATGCCAGGCTATCTTCTAAGCACTGGATCTTGAAATATTACAGAATCCTGAGGATAGATGCTACATTTTTTTCTTACTGCTAAATTCCTTATGCCTGCCAAGACCGTGGGCACAAATTAAAGAGTGAATGTATAAACTATATTAAAACAAAATCCTGATGTCTAGGAACCTCACCTGCTTGGGGATAAAGTCATAAATCTGGACATCCCAGCACACATTTGTCAGTGAGGACAAACAAGTGACGAGATCAAGAGACAAGCATTGATTCACAGGAGGAAGTTACCCAAGAAGCTGCTGGAGGCACTTGCTACTAAATTGCATGTTTAATGCTCGTTCTTTGTACAACCAGACACATTGAGATACAAATTTTTTTTAAAAAGCTTTGATTATGTGTGCAGGTCTTACATGTGTAGTTTAAGCCATTCCTTTATTGCTTAAAGGACTCCTGATACAGGAAATTTTTCTTTTCTTTCCAATATTTTTTTATATCAGCTACAAATGTCTCTCCTTATATAAAAAATACCCATGTGTGGTGTAGCCAAAAAGTTTTCTTTGCTCCACCTCAAATATGTAGCATTTTACTTAGGAGTGGGATTAATTTAGGTGAGATATTTAAAATACATGTAGATGTTCTTAGAATTGAATGGAAGGTTTAATGCAATGTTTTAGTTTTGTTCTTATTCATATACCTACCTAAGGGGGCTGCATTCATAAAGATAGGTATTAGGAGTCATACTCATCTTCACTGTTCACAAGTAATGGTGAATGCCTTCAGGGTAAATGGAGAATCAGTGGGCCAAAAGGGGAAAACAATTGTAAACTTGTCTATTTAAGATCTATCCTGAGGTGTTGCTGCTCATTGCAAAATGCAATCTTTTGAAACAACGGCATCAAAAAGCAAGCCCTAGATAATCACAGCAGGAACAAAACTGTGGTCTTTTTCTCTGTCCCTAGTAACGCTCTCACGGGAATTCTTTTATTTGAAACTGTCATGTACAACTTGTGAAATCAAGTTTTCTGCGAATGTGAGCTTTAAAGAGACAAGATATTTTACAATTTTTAGCTTGTTACTCAATAGGTAAAAAGTAAACCTATTCTTAATCTGCATGAAGCAGACAAATTCTTGGTTGTATAAGGCATCATCATAGGATCTTTGGACTGCTGGATGGATTTTCTTTTCTATGGCTAGTGATAAGTGTTGTTTATACATGCTTTAAATTTGTAATGATGTGCAATTCTTTGGGTAAGAACAGAGTGCTCTCTCTCTCTCTCTCTCTCTCTCTCTCTCTCTCCCTCTGTCTCTCAACAATTCGAAGACAAATGAAGAGGAGAGAGAATAATCTTTTTAACAATGAGGCTGGGACAACCAGATTGCCACATGAAGAGATGAAGCGGAATTTCTGTGCCACACTTTCGACACAATTCATCTCAACTGGATCATAGACCTAAATGTTAGAGCCAAAACTCTAAAACTCTTAGAAGAAAACGTAAGAGGAATTCTTCACAATCTTTGACTAGGTGATATTTATTTTAAATATACACAAGTGAAAAACAATAGAATCACGAAAGTTAAAAAAAACACCCTTACTGCTTCAAAAGATGCTGTCAAAACAATGACAAGTCAATTCACATAATACAAGAAAATAATTTGCAAGTCATAGGACTGGTATCCAGAATATAAAAAGAACACCTAAAACTCAACAATAAAAATACCAATAATCCAATTAAAATGAGTTAAGGATCTGAATAGACATTTCTCCAGAAAAGATACATTAAGTGTCCAGTGGCAATGTCAGTATTCATCAGGGGTATGTAAATAAAAGCCACAACAAGACACTGGTAGAATTAAAAGAAAAAAAGATACAATAATGTATTGAATTTTAACATACAGCTGGTGAGACTGCAAATGGTACATTCTCTTTGGAAAATCATTGGGCAGTTCCTCAAAAGACTAAGTAACTGTGTTACCGTATGATCTAGCAATTGTAGTCTTTGATATACATTCAAGAGAAATTAAAGCATTTGTGTCCCACACAAAAACTAGCATTTATACAAATAAAGGTCTGAATAATGGCAGTTTATTATTAAAAATAAACAGTTATTATTACTACATTTAAAAATTTATATGTTGACCTGAGATTTGACATTTCCATTTGGAAACACTTGTTATTATTTGCTGCCAAACTGCATATAAATTCTCCACCTTCTCACTTGTATCTTTTATTGATAATTATATTGACGTATATATGTATATAGTATACATAGGATACATGATGTGATCTCATATATATAAAAATGTAGAAAGAAAAAAGACCTCAAGAAAAAATTTCAGTTATTACAATAGACTATCTGTAGCTCATAAACATTCCTAAAGATTTTTATTTGATTCTTCTACTTTTCTCCATTTTCAAGTTAACCATAAAATCATTTATCAGTCTAGAAGTAGCATTTTTAAATCTACAATATTGGATATAAGTAATCACATTACAGAATTCTTAAATGTAGGAGAAACTATTTAAATATTTAATTATGTGAGTTGAGAATTAAGGAAGATCCCTAATATTAAAAAAAAAACAAAAACCTCGGAGTACAAATCTTTAGACAACTGCTGATCTAAGGGTAACTGCTGATTCTTTAATTTAGGGCTTTGGATGGGGCTGGGGATGTGGCTCAGTGACAGTGCTCTTGCCTTGTATGCACAAGGCTCTGGGTTTGATTCCCAGAACCACACTCAAAAACAAACAAACAAATAAATTAATGGATCGATGAGAGGTACAATAAGCCTAAATAATAAGAGGAAATCTGGGTTTATAAATCAAGGCAAAGGTTTATATATCAAGGCAAAAAGCAAACTAGAAAAGGAAAATCCAGCCAATACAAAGAAAGTAGAAGGAAAATTTTTCTGTACTTTTCCGTGAAGAAGGGAAAATGCTTTCCTGTTCACATAAAAATTTAGAATTCCTCAAAACTATGTAGCTTCATGGGTTACAGTCATGCACCTGAACTGTGCAGAGGATCTGAGTTTATTTTAGAGTGGACAGGCTTAGTTAGGCACAAGGCAGGAGGAGGAATGAGCCCTTAGGAATAATTAATGCAATCTTTCTTAGGAGGAATAAATTTCCTAAAATTCCCAAAGACATAGTCCAGAGGAGCATAGAGTCACAATAAGCATACATAACTACACAAATAAAACACATGGAAGAAGTAAGTTCCTTTGGACCAAATCAGGACAGAAACAAAAAGCATACTTAAATCTGCAACACTTTAAAATAATGAAGTTATCAGGTACAGAAGTAAAATGTATTAAGAGGACAACATAGAAGACCAAAGCAATTTCAAAAAAATCTAAAAATGACAAATAGAATTATTAAAATAAAATGCACAGGAAAAATACTGATGATTGAGTTAAATAGCATATTAGACACAGATAAATATAAAATTAGTGAACTGGAGGAAATAGCCGAAGATGCAACACAGTGAAGGATAGAATAAGAGACAATGTACTTAGAAAATAATTTGTTATACCAAAAATTTAATCCAGTGAGTGTAGTAAAAAACAATTCAGTATCAATAACGGAAAGAAAACAGTGTTTTCAAAATAGTTAGAAAATAACTAATGTCAACAACAATAACTTATGCATAAACCAAAACCATACCAAAGAAATAAATATGCAAGTAAGCCTCTATAGATACTATCTATCTTGGAGAGACAACAATAATGCCAATATCTAATTTGTTAGGTTTAATACAAAATACTACTATTCAATGGCAATATCACATTAGCATTCAGGTTGATCAGAGTTCAAGTCAAAGATCCTTGAATTATCTGAAGGAGGACAAAGATAATAATTAACCCATTTCAAAGGGAATCTAAAAATTTGAATTCACAAAGTAGAGAATAGAATGGTGTTTATCAGAAGCTGAGGTGGTTTGGGAGAAGGGAAGAGGGAAAGATGCTGGTAAAGGATAAAAATTTCATTTGTACAAGAATAAATTTAAGGGACCGGGAGTTTAGCTCAGTGGCTCAAGCACTTGCCTGGTAAGTGTGAGGTCATGAGTTCTATCCCTGTTAAAAAAAAAAAAATCATAACCATAATAAACTTAAGAGATTATACAACACAGTGACCATAACTAATACCAATACATCATGTACTTAAAAACTGCTGAGTAGGTTGCATGTGTTATTACTTCAAAATGACATGATATGATACATGTTAATTAGCTTGATTTAGCCACTCAACAACATAAAAACATTAATGCACTATATTGTCATAATAGGCATGTTCAATCTTATTTGTGAATTTAAAAATAAATTTGAAACATTAAGACTTTGGTAGGTATGAGAATGTTCAAATTTCTAGAATGGTATTAAAAAAATAGAAGTCAAAGTCTTAATTTCTAAACCTGTGTAGGTTTTCAAAAAATGGAAAAAATGGGAAAATGGTGGGCAGAGACAGAGGAAAGAGGAAAAGTAGATTGAACCAAAGAAAGCAAGATGAGAATGGTGATGCACACCTATAATCCTATTTACTCAAAAAATTGAGGCAGGAGGATTTCAAGCAAGACTGTCTCAAAATAAAATTTTAAAAGCTGGATGTAGGTCAGTGCTATCTGGGTTCAAACCCAGGTATTGCAAGGAAAAACAAAAATCAGTATAAAATACAAAAATGTTTAAAAGACACAAACCCCCCCCCACTGTATCAGTAATATATAGCAAAAATCACAATAAATATAAATGATCTAAACATCACTCTTAAAAGAACATGATTACTGTACTAATGCAAATTAAGTGTAAATTCCAGCTATGTACTATTCATAGGAAACACAGCTATGTACTATTCATAGGGAATCCTATGTATAACTTGTAGCATTATAGCTGTGCATCACCATGCCCATCTTGCTTTCTTTTGTTCAATTACGGTTAATATCAAGTCAGAGAGGCCCTCGTTTGTGTTGTGTGAGTTAGAATACTGTTATACAAAGTCTGGCTTTTGGACCAAAAGCAGCATCATCACTCACAACCGTTTCAGAGTTGTTGACTCTCAGATTTGCATTGTTATGAGTTCCACATTCAGCATACTGAAAACACATGAATTTTATTAAAGACTACAAGAGAAAGCACTTGTGCCATTCCGTCCCAGAACAATCCACAATCAGGTACCTTTGCCTTGGTGTTCCATATGGATCATGCTCCGGAAAAAAGTGCTCTCCAGAGTCCTGACCCTGTATCTCTTGTATTCAAATGTTATGGTTTGTGGGCTCTGCTGCTTCTGAAAGCCCGATCACTGCTTCAGTGTCTCTCAGGAAAGAGAATAGAATGACTAGAATTTGAGATAGTGGTAAAATAGAACTTAGAAAAAGAAACCTTAGGGGAAATTTTTAAGAAAAAAAGGACAAACAGACCATCTGCTTACATCTTTAAACACTGGAAATAATGGGAATAAAAAAAAGATATAAACAACAAAACTAGCAGTAATGATACACAGCTGATGTCTGTCCAGTGACATCCACAAAAATTCTCAAGCAGCAGATTATACATTTTTATTTGATGAAAATTATTTGCTCAAAATATAATAAGCAAGAGAATTATCGTGATCAAATCCATAACTGAATACATCAGACAAAACCTTTGAAATATGAGAGTCCTTCCTAAATGAAGGCATAATTACTGCATAAAACAAGGATGATGTACACGGGCTTCTATTTGTGCTCTTGTATAAACTCTGCAAGTATTAGGGTCCAGCCCTGGTTTATACCAAACTCAGAAAACAGACAACCATGAAGTGGAAAAAAAATGTACAAACAAAACTAATGTTTGTGGAAAACTTAATGACTGCTTTAATATCACCAAAATGAAAATAAAATAGACAAAATCATATATACTTTAAAAAAATACCCATTGCACCGGGGATTTAGCTCAGCGACGTAAGTGCCTGCTTGGCAAGCCAAAGGTTATGAGTCCAATTCCCAAAACAAACAAACAGACACATGTAGTAGGTTAAAAAAACATTCAATGTGGCACAACACAAAAACAATATACATAAGCCAAACTGATAAAATGATGGGAATATTTTCCCTCTTCTACTTTTTTTTTTATTTTTCAAACATTTTGGAATTTTTTAGACTAAGAAATACAGTTGGTATAGTAGCAGGCACCTCTTTGTTTTTAAATGTCTTGGTGTGTGTATGTGTGTGTGTAACCTGATCTATGTGAAGACCTCTCTAAAGACCTCATAATTATGTATCAACAATAATTATGTTCCAGTGGGAGATTTATGATGACTCATTTTTACTTTTCCCTTTTGTCATTTGGAGAAGACAAAGCGCACACGCACAGCTACAATCAGGAAAGAGGTAATGTTTACCTCTTGGTCCTCACCTCCTTTTTGACTTGCCATGGTGAGGACCAGGCAGTGAAGATTTCTCATGGGGTGCTCGCTGTGGTGGCCCAAAGGCAGAGTCCACAGGGAATACTGATGAGCTTTGGGGGTTCATAGAGTGGCACTGAACCCCAGAAAACACATAAAGGAACATTTGGAGCCATTCCATCCTTCCATCCTGCCAAAGGTTTGCTGCTCTGTGGGCTGTGAATGGTCCCTGAGCAGAGAACAGTCCATGTCAAGATTTATGTCCCCTCTGTGGCCTGGTCTGCTCCTCAGGGACCAGCATGATGGTCAGCACTACCAGATACAGGCCGAGTCACTGCTCTTCCCCTGTTGCCTTGGGTCCTAATCAAAGCAATTTATTTTCGACTGATTCTTTTGTCTACTGTGATTCTATTATCACCTGGGACATCAAACATATTCAAATGTAATGATGTCCACTAACTGTGACAAGAACAGTCAAGAAATAAATTTCTGTCCTTTATAAATCTGGAATTATGTAATAGCTGTATAAAATAGACTTAAAAAATAATCCCTTCACTACTGCAAGCTCATGGTGTCAGGATGCCTTGTTCATTGTGGTGTCTTCCTCTGACACTGATTTCTGAACTTTGAGAGTAAAAACCCACTGCATCTCCAGCTGGGTTCCAAAGTACCCACAGTTGTTGATAAAAGCAATAGGCAGGATTCTTCAGGGGACCCTGCAAAGCTGTCCCCATGTGGCTGGAGCTTTGGGAGTGGGGACCACACCAGCTCCTACCTTCCCTTTCTCCACCTCTGTGTCCGGAATGTAACTGGCAAACGCTCACTTTCTGCACTTTCATCATTCGAAACTTACGCAAGTGAAATAAAAATGAAGTGCGTGAGCTTTATGATCTTCAGTAGAGTGGAAGCATTACCACTTCAGGTAATGAGAAACAACATGGATACATCCCCGACAGCTGTGTGGCAGGTGTGGCAACAATAACTCCAAATATGGGTCCCATAAACTTGAAGTTCATTTAGACGTACAGTGTACATTTTTTGCTCCCAATCAAATACTTTTGAGTGAATTAGGAGCCGGGCTCCCTCTTGACAAATTTTACATTACTTTGTAGCCAATTTCCTTCTGATGCAAGTGGAATGGAAAGTTTCCTTAAAAGTTGTTAACAAACTTAAATGATTTAAAAGAATGGTAATTGCTCTCTCTATAGCTATTTGGGAAATGAAAAGAGAGGAAACCACTCTCTCCCCTAAATTCCAACAGATCTGTACCTGGTAAGACTTAAGGAACAAAGTCTCCTTTGACAAGATTAGCCTGTCTGTCCACCCCTCTGTAGAGCTGTTACATAATAAAGTCCCTGCCAGCACACTTACTCCACATCTTACTAGCTCTGTTGCAGGTGGAATGCTTAATTCCTATTGTCAACACCATGCATGACAATGTCTCCATGAACAGCTTGCTTGAGTCCTAACCATAACACCACTGTTTCCTGTTTTGCTCAAGTCATGATGTGGTATTAAGATGCACAGCAAGGTTTGAAATTAGACAAAGCTGAAGTGCCATCTGGGATCAGCCTCATGCTCTTTTCACCCAGTACTGAGAGCAATCTTCAACCACAAACCTTCTGTTGTTAGAGAAGCTGCATTCCACTATGCACACACACAGTGGGGTGGCCATCCCAGAAACCAGAGGAGGCAGAAATCTTAGGTGTCTGCATCTCCTGGCAACACTACTCAAGACCACAAGAGTTTACTATGTGGTTCCTTCTCCTCTAATCTGGGGTTACTCCAACTCATGCCATGCCAAAGCCAGGATGATCTATGGAAACTGCCATCTAATAGAGATACTGTTCTAATTTACTCTCTCAAAGCTTTCTTAAAAATTTCAGGACAACATCCAATCTCTATAGCATGTAAATACTCTTATTTATACTGCACTGTAATTTGATATCTGTTTCTCTGCCACTTCCAATAAATGTAAGTTTCAAATATGGACTATCAGTCAGTGGACTCTGGGACAAAAGGCTGATGATTTGACTTAAAATATCCCCCAAAAGGTTCATGTACTCTGAGGTAAGACCTTTGAAAAGGTGACTAGCCTATGATGGTACTAACTTCATCACTGGGTTAATCACTGATGAGTTCTTAGCTGAATGTGTCATTAGGTGGTGAGACCATGTTAGAGAATGTGGGTCATCTTGGGTGTAACTTGGAATGGTATATCATTGTCCTTGGTCCCTTCCTCCCCCTCTCTTTTCCCCTCTCTACGACTGCCTGTTGTCATGAGAAAAGCTCATTCTTCTATCATGCCCTCTTGCCATGTTTCTATTTTGGAACCAACAGACCATGGACTGAGACCTCCACAGCTGTGAGCTAGAGAAAACTTTCTATCACTTAAATTGTGCATCTGGGGTATTTTGTACCAGCAATGAAAAGCAAATTAATGAACTGGATATATAGCATGAACACAGTATTATTAGTAAATAAGGGAATGAGTAAATACAATTTAACCTTCTCTTCAAACTACTTCAGGCCTAGAAGATATGTTGTTTGTCAAGGAGTTCACAAGGAAAAAGTAGGGGTATCCGTTTGTCTCCTGTGATACTACACTGTTCTGAAGTACGGGCATCACTATGTCTCCACATCTGATAGACCATTCTTGAAGGGTCATCAAACGCTGCTCTGAATTTAAAGGGGAAACATAAATTAAAGATAGGCACACTGCCTATGTGAAGTCCTTCTGCCCTCATTTATCATTCCCATCTTTTCTTATTATTAATGAGTCTACTAGATAGATTTGCTCAAATCTCTTCATATTGTACATAATCACAACAGGGTCTGCCAACCCAATATTCAATAAAGTTCATCGAGCTTTACACACATGAAAAACGGCTCTAGGTTCTCGAGATACCAAGGTGAATAAGTCATATTCTTGACCTCAAGAAGGTACTCTCATCATGGAGTCAAGAAGAGGACAAATGATTGCAGTATTGTGTGAACAGAGCTGTGTACTGGGTACAAATAATATTTTAGCAATTTTCAAGGTATAGTTATTATAATTATGTGCAGCATAATGACATTTTGATCAACAGACCACATACATGATGGAGGTCTCACTAGATTTGTCACCAAGTGACGTCAGAGTCACATAAGTTTAAGTACACACTGTGTCTATGGGAGGACAAAATGGTCTAGTGATGCGTTTCTAGTGATGTGTTTCTTAGGATGCGTCCTCCTGGTTAACTAATGCAAGACTATATTTATTTCCTCACTGGTTTTTCACAGGCAGGGATGAAATCTTTTGTCACATGCCTCTTGGCCCACATCTAACACACAGGGACTCAGCCAACATGATTGGCTGATGGATGCAGGGGTGGCCTAGGAAAATGTCAGGTCTACTCTGCATGGAGGCCGTAACTGTAAAAGCTTTAGGAGTACTTGAACCAGATTTCAGTGAGTTAGTTCTTGCGAAAGAAAGAAAAGGAGGTACCTGTGAGACAGACAGCTGCGCTCCAGGGAGCTAGAAACAGCACTAATGGGAGCAATGGGAGGCGAGGTCCAGGTAGGCTCTGTTGACTCTCATCCTCTTGGCAATGGGAAGCCGCTGGATGCACCCAAAGAGCATAACCTGGTCTCTAGGTAGGAATGCAATCGTGTCGCGTGTTCAGTCAGTGTAAGTGTTCCATGTGTGCAATTAGATTTCCAGAATACGCTTCCTCATAAAGACAGCTATTTAAATGCATTTCAGATGCCAGAGTAGGCATCCCAAATTTCCAGGAATTTCATGGACATCTCCTTAACCAACAAAAGAAAATGCTGTGTTTCCATTTCATCCTGAGCTGCAATGATCATGGTTAATATTCTCTACCATAGGCAAAATTGTTTCTTATTGGCTACCAGTAATTCTGAGTAAATTTTCCATCTCGGAATTGAGAGGGAGTCAGTGCTATTTGCAGAACAGCAGAACGTTTCACAGTGTCTCCTGGTGATGTTTTCTTCCCCACCATGGAGAAAGTAATTCAGCTAAATGAGTGGTCTGGTCATGACATTTTCTGAAATAATTAAACATGACACCCCCTTTGGCTTGATGGACTTTTTAAAGCCAATGCCTACTTTGATTTGCAAATTGTTCCAATTACTTTAGTCCTTTACATTTTATGCTCCTTTTTGAGTAGCACTGTGAAGTTAGTCATTGGTGGAAGTTGCTTTCTAACTATCTAGAGGCATATTCTCATATTCATTTCAGCATAATAAGATGTTTAAATATTTATTTCTTTCCAATAACTTGGGAGGCCTAAGTTCTTCATTTTAATAAATTCTGTCCAAATAACGTTGAGTCACTACTTAGAAGATAGTAGCACTGAATTTTCCTTATGTTAATGACATCACCTCAGAGACTCATATTTTATTCCCAGATCTGTCACTAACTCGTGACCTTGGGCGAATCATACGACCACTTGTGAATTCCTTTTGATGATTTTTAAGTTTCTCATGTAGCTCAAAGATTCTGAGTATGTTTTAAGAGATCTGATTAGAGTAAGAAGGTAGAAATGAATTAGTTATAGAACTACAAATTGTGGAAAGAGAAACTGATATTTATGACGTGTAGCTACTGTTCCTTTTCAGTGACTTCACATGGTCAGAAATTCTTGATGTGGATTTCCTTTAGAAGAAACAAAATCTTACATAGATGATACTGATTCATTTGGCAAATATTTATTGAAGATGCGGGCATTATGGTAAATCCTAGGCATACAATGAAAAAAAGAGAGGGGAAAAAAATATCCCCAGCCTCTAAAAGCTGGCTGTCTAGCAGAAAAGGCAGACTATTTCAGAGAAGAAATAACAATAAGCCAAAATAAGTATTATCATGGGATTTTAGCTATGAAGACAAGACGTACAGCTCAGATCTAACCTGGGTCACATGTCAGGGAAGGCCTCCTGTGGATAGCCTGTCTAAGCTGAGAACATGTATCTGTGATTTTTATTTGGGAAATCATATTGAATGCAGCATGCAATAAAAGTGTTTATTTATCCTAGGCATAGACTAAGTATTTAAGACTAAAAAGTACGTGTTGAAAAGAATCTGAATGCATCTCATAAATGTGCCTCCCCTTCCCCCTAGTTTTAGCAATTATTTGATCACAAATTCACTGACTCCCAAGGGAACTCTTCCATGGACCAGATTCAAAAGTAGGGTAGTAACATTAAGAGATATGTATTCATTATTTTTTCAGTGATCCAAGACCCTACCCAGCTTCTGAAAGAGTTTATATTAAGAAGCCTTATGGATTGATGAAGTGTTTTAACTGGTCAAAGTCCTTTTTCATCTTCCTTTATCACAATATGTGCGGGACAGGAATTATACCATACTGCCACTTGACCCTAGAGGTCATGGAAACCCATCTCTACAGCAAGAATCATTTCTGGGTCAGATCTGATTGCAAATACTCTGCATGGCGACAAACACATTCACTTTCATTGTAGATATACAGGTTATCATGTTAGGAAGACAATTAAACAAGGTTAGTCTCCTGTAAAAGTTCAGGGGATCCTATGTCATACCAAAGGAAAATCATAAAGAAACAATATTTTTAAATGAAAAGTCAAGCCACTTTGATATACCAGCCATTTACTACTTATTAACTGGATGTCACACATACAGAGCTAAAAAAAAATTAATGGAATCTTAGTTAGAAAGCTTTGCAAACTTCTGAAGTAATAATAGTATTTAATTCACTTCATAGTTGGACAAAGATCACAGAAACTGTCTCCTTTTTAGTGTCAGTGCCTTGATTTATTGTTTCCCGAGTTTCTTATTATTTAGCATTTGTTTTATTATTTAACTTTTCTGCTTTGTCGTTTCTTTCTAATTAAATCAAAGTTTCTTTGAAGATAAGAATTGTGTTTTTTTCTCCAAAATTGCCTAGTTTCAAAAGTGGTGGGCCTTTCATGCATATTTACTAAGGGTTGATTAGTTCAAAAACTTCCAAGTGAATTGGCTATAGAACCACTGCTTGCAAACATTAAAAAATTTCAGGTGATTCTCAACTATTAATGTGCACAAGAGTCAAAGGAAGCTTGTTGAAATGTAGATTCCATGTTTCATTCTCAAAGATTCTAATGTTTTCAGTAATTTCCCCCTTTCTATTATTGTTATTATTATTTTATTTTATTATTATTTTTGGGGGGGGGGTACCGGGGATCGAACTCATGACCTCGCGCTTGCAAGGCAGGCACTTAATAATGCTGAGCGAAATCCCCGGCCCCCATCTCTACTATTATTATCACTGCTCTTTTTTGGCAAAACAATTTTAGAAAAAGTAAGATATCCCAGGGTCTTGGGATTGAACTGACTTTTTTGTGGATAAACAACGTGACACAAGGTGAAACAGCTTTATACTTCTCTCCAACCTCACATTCTTCTTTCTTTCAAAAAACATTTGTTGTTTACCCACTAAGTGTCAGGTACTATTCTAGACCCTAGGGCTAAACTACTCAGCAAAATACAGGCTTCACTGACACAGCATTTAGATTCTCACTGAGGGAAGGTAGACAACAGACAAAGTTGAAGATTATTTCAGATATTATTATGTGCTGCAGGGAAAAACAAATCAGGTGAGTAAGACAGAGAATGACAACTGAGGAGGGGACTAAAGAATTGATACATAAATTGACATGTACTCTAAGGACCACATGATCCTGAATGACCAGAATGATCTAATCATGCAAAGACCTTGGGGGAAGAGTATTCCAGGAAAACACAGTATACAGACACTGTTAGAAATAACCAAATAATTGCAACTCCTTATCCACAAAAATGTAGCTCGTTTTATGCATCCTTTTGCTTGCCATTCTGTCTTAACAGGGTTTTATCAGCATTAGCAGATCATACTTTATAGCACCTGAGGACTGAAAGTGAGTTCTCTATGGATTTCCTTGAGTACAAATGACTTATCATTCACTGGATTACTCAAATGTCATCAAATTAAGCATTGGGTGGAAACTTGTTTGTAAGAGTGTATGTCCTTTTCTGAAGGATGAATACAATTTCAAAATAAATTACACAAAGTGTCCCTTTATTTTGCCTTTGGATTATTTTTCAGCTCTCACACTGACTTGTCTGATTTCCACTGGACATACACAAATTAATAGTAATAGTACTATTACAACAGAACAGCTTTGACTTGTTTAAATAACTGAGTGCCTAAGGAAGGAAAGAACCAAGGACCAGCATGTCATTGGCATGGGTAAAATCCATCCCTGGGGGCTACTTCTGAAGTGAGGAGATAGCTGCATGGCAATCACTCACTGTCTGTTCATAAGCCATCCAGGAAAGGGCATCCCAGGTGACAGTGGGCCTTGTGTGATAAGGGTCTGTCCACTGGAAATGGAAATCTGCTCACAGTTTCATTTCACATGGCCCACCAGATGTCAGACAACTTTATCTACACCCACCAGATCCAGAAAACTAAAATGCAATCCATGGCCCCTTCCTCTCTAATGCAGGACATGTCGCTTCCCTCGGAAGGTTGCTTGATTCAGTGTGTGCACGCACGTGCATTTTAGCTGGTTCACACATTAAGCTGAAGTTCTAAATGCAGAAGTTTTCCATAGCCATGAAAACTGGTCTCTTCATTTGTGGTCTGGCCAATCTGGTTAGAAATCACTGGCTTCCAAAAATGGAGCCCAGGTGTGTAAGGACAGAATGCAGATACACTAGCTGCAGGGAGAGGTAGGTACCAAGATGGAAATGAGTTGGTGGATCATTTGTGGGCCAAAATCTGGGAAGAAGGCTTGGGGAAGAAGACAAAGACTATCTACCAGAAAATGAAATGCCTTTATTAACACAAGCAACTGTGAGTGGTCTTCAGTCTACCCACACTGGAATCATGACTGTAGCTCACATCCACTGTGAAAGCAGTAGGGAATAGAACTATGGAAAGGGGCATTTGAAGCTTCAGCACATACTGCTCATCACTGACTTGACCCGTGGCGTATCATTCAACAGATGCAGCGATTAAATCTCAGCAGTAATTTAGTCTGCAGTCACGTGAGACAAGACCATCACTGCACACAGGACCGTAATTTGTGAAATTCAGGTGCTTGGAATTAGGACCACCTGTTGAATTTAATGTTGGAGTTGTATTAATATCATCATGTAACTGAACATAACACTACATGGTTAGTAGTCTTTGGGACCTCCAGCAATGGGAGATGTGAACAGTTTCCTAAATGGTATCTGTAACTTTCTCCAGATTCTATAAATCAGTGGTAAATAAATCGTTGAAATTCTGATTCAAGATGCAGCAGCATATGGCTTCATGGTCATCACATTGAGCATAGCCTATAATTTTTCTCAGGCCCAATATGAGGCAATAAGAATACAAACGTTTTCACTTCTTAACCTCCTTTATGTTCATGGGGGAAGATTCCCAGCAATATTTTAGCAAATGATTTCCACCTCTGTCTAAGTAAGATTGTATAGGAAAATCTCAAACAAAGCCTAATTAAATAGCAGCTTTTCGAGAGGACATAAACATTTCACACATGCACCTTTGATACCCATTTGAAATGACTGCCCAGTCTCCAGTCAGCTAAACAGTAACAGTAACGAGGATCAGACTACATTTTTATCTCAAATTTACAAATGTTTAGTCCTGCAAGACTGCTGGATGGTGCCTGAAGAGAAGGTACAAATTGTAAGATTTGCATTTGCTCTAGGGTTTGGGGTGGGGATGGAATTTTGTGAGATGCTGATTTTTTTTTTCTTTGTGAAAGAATTTCATTGACACTGATAATTAACTGCAAAGAAGATCCTCTGACAGGAATTCCAAGGACTTTCATACAGTATTTATCATTCACATAGTACTTCATAGTATATAAAACCCTTTTACTGTAGATTACTTCAATTTTTCATGTGAAGATTCAGCCTTTCCTCCAATATAGGCAAGGGCTGCCTCCTCATTTTAATTATTCAAGACACTAATACCTTGACAATGGAGTCAAACATATCTGTGTAAATAAACATCATTTTGAAAATAAACAGGAGGTGATTATGCCTTGTCTTAAACTATCAATATTCTTAGCTGGTTTCAGTCCAACAATAGAATATTTGAAGAAAATATATTAACAGTATCTTCCCAAAAGCAGATTGGAGCTTTCAGTAAATTGATCTTTTGGCATCCCTATTAATCATAGCTTCCCAAGTGTTAGGTAGCCATTTCCACTAAACAATAGCCAGGGAAATTCACAAGTTCAATATATTCATGAGATCCCAGGTATACATAAACACCACATCCATCCAAAGCAAGATTTCTAAACTTTCCTAGAACTTCAGCCCTTCTTATTGATCCCTTGTACGTGCAGATCCAATGTCATCAATAAACAACTGGAAGTAAGAAAGAAAACTGAAGGTATAATAGTAAAACCTTCACCCCTCTGCTTTGGCCAGTGCCCCAGCACCAAGCTCACTCCCTAATCAAATAGCTCCCACCTGCAGCACTAAAGCAAGACCAGCTCTGGGAACAGGGAGAACCTGAGGCGAGCAACATAAAACAGCTGTTCCAGCTCCCAGAACACAAGCGCCCAAGCCAGCCAGGCAAACAAGTTGCTAGGCAGAGGGGCTGAAATTGACGTCAGCCTCCCGACTATATAAACCAACTCAATGTCTCAATCCTCTTGCACCCCCCCCCCCAACTTCCAGAGCTGACCTGGAGGAGGCAGCCCGTCCTTTCTGTTTCCCTGACACCTTCCTTCCTAGTGCAAGTTCTGTCTTTCCAGGGAAACTTTCCTTGCTGCCCAGTCTGTGTCTTTTTGCTCTCTGTGTCTTATTTTCACTGCTTGTGATTAGCGATTCATATACATTGCATGTATCAGTTTATCTTTTTATACCCATTTCATGATGTCTTGTTATCCCCCAGGAATTCAGAGATCTCAAAAGGCTGGGCTCTACCTTAAATTCTTTGGTACCTCCCCAAATCCTACCATTATGCAACACATAGTGAGTGACAATATTTTGATTGCCTATAAAGTTTGTGTTTTTCATGCCTTAAATAATGGTCTTCTCACACACAAGGAGAAACTGCAAAATACTACTTTGATCCACAACCATAAAATTTAGTAAAATAAAAAGTAAAGCAATTGGGGGAGCTCAAGAAATTCTCTCGCTTCACAGAGCCCATAGAGTGGAAGTGTGTTTTAATAAAAGCTTATTAGCAGCTTCAAATAATGAGGGATACATTTCAACTGCACTAAAATATCTTCCGAATCAGGAAACCTGATTAAGATTCTCCCAGAGGCTTCATACACTGAAACCAGGGATTTGATATTCCAGGAAAAGGAGACTCAATTTTTAAAAATTCATCTTATTAATTATTAGCCAAGCCATACGGTTGCTTCCCGGAAGGCAGAGGAAAACAGGCTTTCAAGCCAATGGAAGCTGGGTTTGCGCCTCCAGCCTTCCGCGCCCGCCTGGGCTCCGCTCTCGAGGCCGAGGGAATTCAGCCCAGAGCCATCAGACGGAGCCCGGAGGCCGGCGAACCTGCGGGGCTACGCAGGGCCGGGCTGGCTGCTTCTCACCCTCCTGCTCTGGGTCGGAGAACCTTAGTGCGGGTCGCCGCGCTATCCGGGCTTCCGGGCCTCCAGGGCGCGACTTGGCTGCCAAACCCGAGGCTTAAGCAACCGGACCTCCACCTTCTTCAGCTGCAATTCTGGGGCTCAAAGGATTCCAGTTGCAAGGCCGGTTGCTATCAGTGAACTGGGCTTTGGGGGTCCACTCACTTCGGGCCTATCCCCTAAAAACTTTGCCCCCTCTCCAAATAGGAACCCCTTCCGAGCAGGAATTCCTGCTCCCTCCCACCCGCATTCCTAACCCCAGCCGGTCCACTCCCCCTTCCAGTCCGCGTGCGGCACCTATGCGCGCGCCTCCCGGCCGGGGGAAGCGAAAGGGCGCAGGTGCGCGGGGCCCCGGGCTGTCACCTGGTGGTCGGCCACGCCGAGGTACCCGTCCAGCGGCCGCGGTGCCGCTGGGGCCGCGAGGCGCGGCTGGGGGCTGCTGTCCGCCGCGGGCTGCGCGCTGCCGGTCGCCGGCGCCGGGGGTTGCGGTGGCGCGGGCCGCTCCTTCTGGCCGCCGAGGCTGCTGTACACGAGCAACAAGCTGGTGCACATGGTGGTGAGCGCTAAACACACTGCCAGACCATGGCGCTGCGGGCGGGCGGGCGGGAGAGAGCAGAGAGAGCGGCTGAGCTGCACGCGGAGGAGCGCGCCCGGCGGCGGTGGAGACACGGGCGCGGCGCTCAGGTTCCCGGCCAGGGTGGCTCGGCTCCGCGCGTCGGGCGGGGAAGGCTCTCCGCGCCGCGTCGCCCTCGGCCACCGCTGCAGCCCGGACCGCGCGGGAGAGGGTAGGGGGCGCGCAGTGCCACTGGGGAGTGGGGGTGGGGTGACAGGGTGAGCGCGCCCCGCAGAGGACGGGGTGGGCGCACAGTTCAGGGAGGGGGCCTCTGCCTAGCCGCGCGGCTGGAAGCGCTACCCTCGCGCGCCCTCTCCGCTAGCCCCCGGGGCTCTAGCCTGGCGACCCTCTCAAGTTTGCAGTGCAAGTAGGAAACCGAGAAAGTCTGCAAAGGTTACCAGCTCTGCCCCCTCTTAGTTAGCCAGGCTGTTGCTTTGGGGCACCCCTTTTCCCCGGAGCAGTCTGCCCGCTCCTCCACCTGTTCTCCGGCCCCCTGAACCTTTCACTGGAGATCCAGAAGCCTAAGCAACCCGAACGCCAATCCCGGATTCCCAGCCAGGAGGAGCTGGCGATCGCGAGGGGACGCGGAGCAGGTGAAAAGTTGTCCCTTTGTAGCTGGCGACCTCCAGGCTCAGGGTTGTGCACCCCTCGGGGCTCCTCCGGGCCGATGAGCCCGGGGGTCCTCGCCTGTGCCCGGTGGAGTTGCACCAACTGACTCACCACCAGGGTCTTCATTTTGGGCACCTCTTTTGTGCGGAATCCTCAGGCACGCGCTTCCGGAGCCACTTTTTCTTGGAGGTTTTCCATGGTGGGTGAGAGGGCAGCGGGGGCTGTGAGGGTGGCCCAGTCACTGGCCGGCGGAGCGGGCGCGGTTGCCGCGGGACCCGGGAAGCGCCGCCGTAGCAGAGATTAGAGACAGAATTAAAACTGAACCGGACCCTCGTAGTCTCTCAGCGATCTACACCACCGCCGCCTGCCGCCGCCTGCTGGGTCCTAAAGACCTCTCCATCCCCCTCTCCGCCCCCAAATAATAATCCCTTCTGCGGAGTGAAATTTCTGGGACGAGAGTTCACCATTCCAGAGGATCCGCTTCTGGGTTCGAGCGCTTTGTTTTTATCTTTTATGAAGTCATCATGCAAAAAGGGAGGAAAGCCCAACTGGATCCTGCTTGTGATGGCCATTTGATTATCTGGATCCTAAGATTTCTGGGTTGTGATTTTTCGTAAAAACAAGGGAACCCCTCAGATGTCAATAAACCTTTTTAGAGATGTGGCATTTGTGTTCGTAGTCTGGAGAAATCTATCATAAAATTATTTTTCCTAAAATATATCATTGCAGTTTTGAAGTTGGAACTTCCTGCTTTTCTCTTCCCTTTAATTTACTTTCTCCAAACTGGGTTATTTTTCATGCAATCTTAGATCAGAATATTTCATTAAAATTATTTAACTTGCCAATTGCTTCGGAGAGGACAATTTGCATTTCTGCTTAGCCTTTGAGGTTCCTAGGGTTCATCTAAAGGATTTTAGAAATTCTGAAAGCATTTAGCACATTACAGCCATGGGACTAACTGGACTTGTAGATTCTTTTTAATTTCAATGAAGAGTTTGTGGCTCCTACAGAGAAAACTGCTCATGGTTTATTCCAGAAGCACTCTGAGGCCTTCAGTGGCTTTCTTTACGTTGGTCTACTGCAACAAAGGCACGCAACTTCACATTCAGAACTTTGATTAAAATTAAAAAAGCATAACCACTGTTCAGTGTTGGGTAATACACACCCATAGCCTATTTTAAGGATGCTGTCTTGCATGCATTTAATTACAAATGGCATTTGTTAAATGTCTAATTTAACTAAAAACATATTTCTTCTGCAGTCGCTCAGTGGAAATAGTTGTCTTAATGTATTACCTCCTCACCTGTAGCGGTGTGATGTTGAAGATTACATTAAGATGGAAACAATCAACAGGACAACTGAACCATGGGCACAATAAGAGCTTTCTCAAGGCCAAAAAAGGCATCACAATTCTTTTTTAATCTTCACTAATCTATTGCTGGACTGGCAATACAACAGGAACTATTTTTAACTTATGAAGCATCCTTCCACACTTTGTATTAAGAAAGTTAAAATGATTGGTTCAGTAGTGAATATCAGTTCAAGGTTTTCTGGAGAGGGCAAGAAACCCATGTGATTCAGCTTTTCAAGGAAAAACAAAAAATTGGAAACACTGCCCAACATTGCCAGCCTTGAAGCTATTTATTCAATTTGTGCTTTAGGCATGAATAGAACCAGTTGTTAGGGCAGGAAAAGCAGCAGCCAGAAGAGAATCTTATCGGGTCTTGACAATTCTTTATTGTATGGTTGCACTTGACATTCGAATTAATGAAACAAAGAACCAACTTGATGAATCATTGCGAGCAGATTATCTGTATTTCTCCAGGGCTCTTTCTGAGATGCTGCTAGAGGCAGCTCCTGCATTTTTCTGAATTGTTTTCACTCTATCTAGCAAGTTGCCCAGTGACCGATAAAACACATCTAATATATTCTGCCATCCCAAACAGAGCCATCATATTTATGACTTCAGCTCATGGTGGCATGTTGGATACCTGCTATGTGGTATGTCTGACCAAATTCATTAAGCTTATGCTTTTTTTCCCTCTTGGGAGAGTAGTGAGCTAGCTGCAAAATCTACTTATGAGATGGCCGGGGTAAATGTAAACATTTAATTCTGAGCTTCTTGGAAATGACTACAAGGTGTCTCTGGCTTTCAACGACTTGATTTGATTAATGGAACTATTTTACGCACCCAGCTTGAGAACCAAGTGGACAGGGTAGGTTGGGGGAGGATAGATAAGACAAGAAGAGAAATTAATTCAATCTGATCATTTAATGATTGTTCAGTATTAGATGGTTCTGTATTAGACATAGAGATGAATAAAACAGACATTTTTCCTGTAAGGGCACAGAACCTAATGTGTATGCGTGTGTGTGCGTGTGTGTGTGTGTGTGTGTATTGAGACAACTCCATGAATAGACAATAAATGACAGAACATTATATGTTCAACAAATGCTTATGAAGAACCTACTGTGGTTTTGTTGTTGCTGGTACTAGGAAGCAGACTCATGACTTCACGCTTACCAGGCAGGTGTGGCGCAGCTGAGCTGTATTCCAAACCCAAGCACCTACTCTATCACTTACCCTGTTGAGCAGCTCTCTAGCAGGTATCTTTGGGGATACCTGTGTCACTAGACCCCTACAAGGGGTTCCCAATCTATTCCCAGAAAGGCGTCATGAACCTTTACACTCCACAGAATCAAGGACCATCAACAGGCCTGATTTGTTTTCCCACTTTTGACTTCTTGCCTATTTACAACCTGAGGGGTTTGAGATTTCAAAGGTATCCACCCATTATTTCTGTCACTTCATACACACCTCTAAGTTAGTAGTTTGAATAGCCAAAAAGAGCAGAAAATAGGCAGCATTCACAAATCCCTGATTGACTTGGACACAAGCAGATAGGAAGTCAAGTCAATGAAGTATTTTTAGTTCATCTGCCCTGCACAGTTCAATACAAAGTGAGTCCACGAATCACAATTTGCTTCTCAAAACCCTGGTAGCAGAGATGGATTTCTCACCTTTTAAAATTTTGCCACATTTCTGCCTTGTGCTATCACACCCAATCAAATGGATTCTTGTTTTTGAAAAAAAAAAAAGGAATGGAATAGAAAAGAAATTGAGTGCTCCACAATGTAGGTTATGTGATAAAATGAAGTGAGAATTTATGAAACAAAGCCTGGGGTGGGGTGATGAAGAGGCAGGTGGAATCCATCGCTCAGGGAAACTGGTCCATGCACAGGGCCCCGGACAGCACGAAGCCACCAAAGGAGCAAGAAAGGTGGACTGCTGGCAATCCTGGAGCCCTACCTGAATCCCAGGTGCCTTCTAATCAGAAATAGGCTCGTCACACATCTCACAGAGAGATGGAAAGCAGAAAACAACACAATGTAAACTGACTTTAAGACCTACTTGCTTTTCACCTGGTGGTTTTAAAGAGAAAGAAGAAAGTTCTGTGAAACGCAATGAAAGCATGAAATAAAATAATAGCAGAATACATGTGATTTGTGTCCTTCAGAGGTGAGGCTCAGGCATACATTAAGTCCCTGGAAATGGGGTGCGCACACACTGATTCTGACCTTACCACTTATTACCTCTGAGACCTTGCATATCTTAACTTAGCTTGTCATAATTTCCTCACTTGCAAAATAGCACCTGCCTCAAAGCATTGGTGTGAATGTTAAATGAGATACTACCTGTGAAGTGTCTATAGTGATACTTATAGGTTGTTAATAGTATTTTATGGTTGCGATTAATAAGCTGGGCCTGAAAGCAGAAACACTTGTAGGCTTGATCTTTATATCCCATAGCTGCATGACCTTGAGCAAGAGACTTAAAATATATTCAGCAGACTGTTAGCTTCTCTATAAAATGGAGATAACAAAACCTGTCCCACAAATTGTTAAAGAGTTTAATATTGTGTATGTGACTGCTTTGTAAACTGAAGTTTTGCATAAGCTAATCGTGCTGCAGTGTGGATATGGTTTGTGTCTGTCCAAAGGCAGATGTATAGGCAATTTGGATCCCAGGGTAGTGGTACTAGAAGATGACATGGACACATAAGAGGTGAAGCTTAATGGCAGATACTTATGTCACTAGAGTAGATCCTTAAAAGTGGTTGCATGAAACTTCTAGGTCAGCAATTCGAGAGACAAAGAGGATTGCATGAGAATGCTGGATTCAAACTCTCTCTACTTCCTGGTTTATCATGTGGCCCCTCCTCCTAACACACTCAGCTGTCTGCCATTATCCATGAAGTCCTCACCAGAACTGAGCCCTGTGCAGGCAACAGACCATTATACATCCACTACTGTGGCTAAATAAACCTCTTCTCTGATGAAGTCAGCTCTCAGGCATTTTGTTACAGTGATAGCAAGCTGACTAATAAAGCTAGTTGTCCATTCATTCATTTGACAAGTAAGAATTCTGTATCTACTATATGCCAGGCACTATTTTAGCTATTAGGACAGGACAAAGCCTGATACAATAGAATTTTAAACAAAAAGCACAGAAGTAGTTAGAGAGTGGGGTGGATGTGTTGTTTTAGCTAGAATGGTCACAATTGAGCAGAGATGTAAATGATGGAGAGAGCCATGAAACTATCTGGAGGAAGGACATTCCATGCAAGGGAAATGGCCCATGCAGAGACCACTAGGGAGGAAAAAGCATGCTGGGCATTTTGAAGAGACAGGAAAGAGGTTGGCATTTCTGCAGTAGATGGAGCCAGAGAAGAGTAGGTAGAAGGGGTTAAAGGCACAGAAACAGTCTAGGGACTGATGGTTTAGGACAGTGTAAAGGAAACGTAGGGTTTGGTATAGGTGAAGGTCACCATGTGTTCTTAATGTTTTGGCAAGTGTAGTGACTGATTGATTGTGTCATTTTGAGACATTGAGAAGTTTAAGTAAATAGGCTTAGCAATTCTAGACCCTAGGGTGTAGAAGACCTACCCTTGGGTGGCTCATTGCCTGGATAGTATTAAAAGGAAGGAGGAAGGATGGATGAGGCTCCATTCTTCGGAGGAGAAGCTCCAGTCATCATCTCTGGCTTGGATGTAGACTTCTGGCGCAGCAGACTCTTCGGCTTCTGCCTTGGATCCTTTAGACTTTTGGCATAGACTCTTCAACTGTCATTTGCAGACCCATCAGCCTGCTGGTGCAGACTTTCACAGGACATCGCAGTGAGTTCCAGACCTTGGACTGAATCCTTCTGCCTCAGGTGTGCAGACACCCTCTGCATTCTTCCTTACCTGACTCTGTAGCTGACCATCGTAAGCCAATCTTGCCATTTCTTATACCTTTGTATATCTTGAGTTGTATCTGTTTTTCTAGTAAAACTCTAAGTAATACAGTAAGGTTACCTTAACGCTGTACTAAGATCAGCTTTTGGAGGAGCAAGAGTAGAAAAGGGAGTGCAGTTAGGCCACTTCAGTAGGTTAGATGAGAACAGGTCATGTTGCTTTTGTAAAGGACTGATCCGAGGATTTGCTGATGGGTATGAGCTACAAGAAGAGAAGAAGTGGGGCAAAGTGCAAGATTTTTGGATCAAGCAACTGGGAGGAGGCAGCTGAATTTCCCCATTTCCCGGTGGGAAGCAGGTGGTGGTAGGGTCTGCTCAGCCTGAGATTTCCGGAAGTTGCTGTTCAAAGACAGCGTTGAGTTTGGGGGCAGGAACTGGCATCACGAGGAGGCCTGGAAGTGATCACCTAGGAACAAGCCAGCACACAGAAAAGGAGAAGTCATAGGCCTGAGGCCCGGATGCTCCAATTTCAAATGCCAAGAGAACAAATAGTAGCTTCAGTTCTGGAAAACAGTAAGTGATGATCTGAACTTGATATGATTTAGGTGGCTGATTATTTTCATTTTGAATGGATTTTGCGTGCCAAGGCAGTTAGTCATTTATGTTCTCCCAGCACTTTTCAAACTCTATTATCATATAAAGCATATTTAGTCACATTTATTTTTCTATTTATTGTTGATCCTCCCTTCTAAACTATAAATTTTCTGGAACTGGGACTATGTCTTCTTACTGTTTATATCTACTAAGCCCAACACAAAATTGAGGATGATAATATTAATCACTAGCATTTATCTAGTCCTTACTGTGTGCCAGCATTATTCCATTATTCTCAGAGATTTAAGTGTATTAACTCATTTATTCCCTGCAACAGCCCCTGAGTTAGGCACTATCCCTACCTGTATTTCACAAACGAATGAACTTCATGTCAGGGTCACCCAGACAGTAATGATACCGCTGGGCTTACTGTTTGTTAAAGCACAAATGAGTATGAGCTTTGTAAGAGTCCCACAACCAGTTTCTTTTACTCAACACTAAATTACAACCTAGTTAAAATCCATGATGTACTTTTTTGTGCTACTTTAATCTTTCAAGATACACATATATAATAAAATGCATAATATTTGGTGTGCAACTTGTTGAGCTTTGACAGAATCATATACCTATTAACCCGCATTTCTATCAAGACATAGCTCACTTCCAGTACCCCGGAAAACACCCTCCTGCTCCTTTGTAGGGATACCACCGTCTCATCAAGTCTTGGCCTGTCACTTTGCAGCCCTGCGACCTTGGACAAATGGTCTCGTATCTCTACAAGAGCAAGCAAGCAAACACTATGCTAGTTTTTATAAATATATATCAGCCTGGCTTATATAGAACTTAATGTGGATGGTACCATGCATATATACTTTCTAGTGTCACTTCTTTCACTTAGCATAATATCTTTATTTCTGTGGTTGAATATATGAATAGCTTGTTCCTTTTTATTGAGTGCTACTCTATTGAGTGAATGGAGTACAATTTTTAATCCATTCTTTTTAATGAACATTTGAATCGTAGCCAGTTTGAAGCTGTTATAAATAAAACTACTAAGAACATTCTTGCATAGACTTTGTTTGTTGTTTGGTGTGTTTTTCTGTAGCTGTGTGCTCTCGTTTTGTTGTTTTTCTTGTGTGAATAACTATGAATGGAATGGAATGGCTGGGCCATATGATAGGTGTGTGGTTAACTTCAGAAGAAAGTGGCAGATGGCTTTGCAAACTGTTTGTACTATTTTATAGCCACACCAGCAGTAATAGAGATTAAGTTTCTGCACATTCTTGTCAGCAGTTGATAAGATTAAAAAAAAATTTTTTTGGCAGCATTAGGGATTGAACCTAGGGCCTTTGCACAGAGCTACACCCCAACTCTTTTCGTTTTTTACTTTGAGATAGGAAGTCACTAGTTGGCCAGCCTGAGCTCAGACCTGCCACCCTTCTGCCTCAGTCTCCCAGAGTTCTGGGATTACAGTTACTCATTTAAAATCCTTTGCTCTTCAAGACTTCTATAGCTTTTTGGATAAAGTAAGAAATCTTTGCTTAGCACCTAGGGTCCTTCCCAAGCATGCAGAGCTTTCTCTTTTAAGCTCTCCACCTGACCTGCTATGTGACAGCCCTTGGGACAAGCCATAAACATGGGTCTTTGAATTTACAGTATTTACAGTCACTCTAAGTCTTTGGAGCAGTCCCTCTGCCTCCTGCTCCTTCCCATCTCAGCCTTGCCCCTCCCAGAAGCCTGGCTTCCTGAACTTTTCTGGGTGAAAGTAATGCTCCTCACTTATGCTTCAAGCACAGTTTGGACTCAGAACAAATGTGGCCCTGCTTCAGACACTTAATTCCTGGTGATCAAGAACCACTGATCACTGCTTTCAGTGCTCTGATCCTAACAGGTTGATGGTCAAACCTCTCTGGCAGAGTGCTGCATACCTGATGTGTACTGATTCTGTAAAGTGCCCGTCACTCTTCTGGGTAGACAGATGGATCTGTGTAACATTTTGCACAGGGGACAACCTGTGGGGTAGCAAGGAGATGCATTCATCATTCAAATGTTTACTGAGCTTAGAGTGCTCTGTGTTTGTCCCCATTGTCAGGCAGTGTGCTCCATATGAGCCACTGCTTATTTAACCCTCGGGATGACTGACTGAGGTGGGTAATGGTGTCATCTCCATCCCACCAAGAAGGAGAATGAGACGTAGAGATATAAGACCATGTGTCCAAGGTCGCAGGGCTACCAAGTGACAGGCCAAGACTTGAGGTATGTAGACAACATCCACATTCCATATTCCATTCTTTTCAAAATTCTCTGACTCTGGGTCCAGCTGTCTCCTAGATCCTGGAGCTGCAAAGTGGAGGAAGCTCTTGCTGCAGAGGACAAACCCACCATCAGCCCACTGTGCTAGGTGAAATCTCATGGACCTCAAGATAAACATGGGGAGCAGGAGACTGTGAACAAGGCAAGGAGTTGTAAGAACCAGATGTTACAGTTGTACAATACACGAAGACACACACCCAAGTATCACTTATAGAATTGTACAGCTCATGAGTAGTTTGTCAGTTTCTCTGAGAATGACCATCAAGGATTTTCTTTGCACATTTCAGAACAATTTTCCAGTAGGTAGAAGCAGAATGTTCCAAGTAGCAGGAGTCTTTATAAGTGTGCACATGAGTGTTACTTGGGCAGGAAGTAGTCAGCTCAGAATGATTTTCAAGGTAGATGTCATTGGAGATGAAGTGAGACAAGGATGGATTTGTGGAGGAGAAGAGTGGAGCCAAAGAACAGCTAAGTGATTGCTGCAGAAATTTGAGTGAGAGATAAAGGCTTTGGTCATAGCATGGTTGGCCCGGATAGATTCAAGAAATTATTAGCTATTATGCTAGGATGAACAGCTAATGTGGATCAAATCCTAACTTTCCATAAGTGGATTTATAAAGAGAAAACATTGCTTGTTCCATGCAAAATAGTGTGGGGCATTCTGGCCACATTTAAGCATGCTGTAGAATAATAATAAAAACAGTATAAGCCTTGTCTTGGTTTGAGTTCTCTCAGCAGCGGACCCTGGGAAGCATTCATTTGACAGGTGAAGGAAACTCCTTGGGGCAGAGGGAGAAGGGGAATGACACAGGAAGGGACAGGTGTCAACAAATGGGGTGTTGGGATGTTAGCAAGTGAATGGTAGCTGAAGCAACCAGAGCTCAGTTCTGCTGGAAAGATCCTGGCAGCCAGAGCAGCTCCAGGCTTGGTTATTCCTCCTGTGAGGCAAGAGGGCAGTGAGGTGGGTGGGCGGAGGGTGCTGACTCCTTGGCATGCACAGGCTGGAGAGCTCCCCTCTCCAGATGAGCCGGTTTTGCCCTCTCTGCCAAGGTGGCAAAGGCACAGGAATGTGGATGGGTCCTCCCCATCTGCCGCACCTGGAAATTGCTCTTCAGAGTCTTCAAAAGATTCAAGTTGGTTCAGTCATTTGAACCACCCCATAACCTTGGGCAGCAGCTCAAGGAGAAGCTACATGGCTCTTATGAGTGGCCAGCTCCTCCTGCTGCCCAGCTGCTCCTCCAGAGGGACATGTGGGGTGTACAGTCCCTCTTCTTTACCTTACTTCTGGTTCCCTGAGACACCTGTTGCCTGATCTCCATTGTATGAGTCATAGTTTTTCCCCTGCACCTAGAAAATAGTAGGTGCTCAGTAAGCTGTGAGAGATGAATGGCCGTATCGGGGCCATGTTAATTTTGTTGACGTCAAGACTGAGAGAACTAAGCAACTTACCCAGAGTCACACAGACAACAGTTTTGAAAGGACTGGAACTCATGTCCTCTGCCTCCCCTCCAGGGTTCCTGCGCTGCAGGGTGGCTCAGCAAGGTGACTTGATGAATCTCAGCTGGGGGTTTATACACCAGGGACAGAGTAGTCAGGACTAATGCTAAAATAATGCATTCACTTCCCCAGGGCACTAGCTTATGTCTCACTAGTTACTGATCAGCTCAGAGCCCAGGATCACTAAACAATGTCCATTATTCTTTAGTTCTATTATGATGTTACTTTACCTTAACATCATCCAGACAGGGAATGGGGGAGACAGACAGGAGGGGGAAAGACATTAGTTAAACAATACAAATATGCTCCTGACCCTGCCTAAAGGGAGAGTTTGAGGGTAGATCAATGACTACAAAGCAAGACCACCAAACTCCCCTGGGGGAGCTGGGGCGAGTTTTAACCTTTAAAAATCTTTTTTTTTTCCCTTCGGTTGTTGTATTTATAATGTCTCAAAGTGAAATAGTAAAAGAAAACCAGGAATCAATACCACTGCCTCCCAGAAGAGAAAAATTTTCCCTCCAAAAATGATAGAAGCACTGCTTCAGAGCCCAGTGTAGCAAGAGAAAGCTGAATGAGGACCCATGAAGTAAAAGTATCTGGTCCCCTGGAGGGACCAGGGAGTCACAGGGTGCTGGCCACATGGCGGAGGGAGGAAGCTGCACTATGCTTTTCAGGCAGTGTGTGATATAGGGCAGCAGCTGCAACTGGGGGCCCCCTAGAGTTTTCAAAATGAATTGAGTGACTTCTTGGCCATCTTTACCTTACTTGGGCTAATCTAAAAGGCATCTTTCTGCCTCTCATTCCATGTTGATTTTTATTGTTCTCATGTCTTCTTACTTTTACTTGAACATGTTGCATATTTCACTTAAAACAAATGATTTCATTAAAGCAGCCTTGAAATGTTAAATTTCAATGACTGGATACAATTTTTTTAAAAAGTCAGTTCGAATCTTATCTTCTCATTGGAAGCCCTAAATTGGTGATTTTCACATTCCCCTTTATCTTGGGACCTCTACTTCACCTCTGTGTAAGGTTAAGGATATAGGCTTCTTTGTTGGCCAGATCTGTGTCTCAATCTGCCACCTGTCAACTGTGACCTTGAACAAGGTACTGAATCTCTGTGCATTCCCTTTTCTCTGTTATGCAAGGGCAATAGTCATGCAGGCTTCCTCAGGGGGCCATGTAAGACTCCAATGAGATCATGTAAATGTATCCCATATGTATGCAGCATTTTTCCTTTACTTAGTTGTACCAGCCTATTTTTGTTTATTTAACAAAATACCAGAAGCAGGCTAACTTTATAAAGAAAAGAGGTCCATTCAGCTCACAGTACTGGAGATTCAAATGCAAGGTGCTGACATGGGCTGGGCCCTTGTGAGCCCCTCATGGCTGATGGTAGCTGGTGCCATAACAGTGGAGTCCCGTGAGAGAGAAAGAGTTTGTATCTCAAAACAGAAGACCAGAGAGAGAGACTCAGTTTAGGTTTAGGCTTTCACAACAACGTGTATTGTAAGAACTCGTTTTGAAAGAACACCATTCCCTTTTGAGGGCAATGCCCCTAAGGTCAACTAGGTCCCACTGCTTAAGGTCTCTACTGTGACCCAGAACTACCACGTTGGGGACCAAACCAGTGACATCATAACCTACCCAAAGCATCCATCTTCCTAACAGTCCTTTTGGTTAGGTGACATTATTTTCTTCCTTTGAGACATAAAGAAACTGACACACAGGTGTAGTAGAGTATCCAAGTTGCATAGTTTCTAAACGGTAATGTTGGTGTTGGGATCTCAGTACATCATAAACTTCACAAAAGCCTTAGAAATTAACATCACCATCACCATAAAATCATACCTGGAAGCTCTTACCTGTGACTGCAAATTGGAGCAGCTCTGGTGGCACAGAAGTGGGAAGCCAGGTTCTTTCAGATCCCTCTGGGGTGACCACTGAGGCAGCCCCTTGGGAGACAAGCACCATGCACAAGCCACTGGCCTTCCAAAGGCCAGCAGGGAAAAGCAAAGAACAGAAAATGAAGACAGGCTGATGGATCTCCATCTGGCATGTCAGGTGCTGCGCTTCATATGCCTGACTGGATACTTCAGACAAAACTACTTTGCCTGTCATTCCACAAATAAACTGGCATCTTTTAGGATGATGACCAGGAGCACATGTGTCTAGGGCTTGCTTTTATGAGATTCAAACATGGGCACAATGCCACAGTCAGAGGGTTTAGCATTACCATTTATCCTAAAATAACAAGTTAAACTGTTTGAAAATTGTTAATTCGTTTGTTGAGTCATTCAACAAATATTGATGGAATGCAAAGTGGGAATCGGACATGGTTCTTGCACTGGCCCGAAATACCAAAGCAGAAGGCCCGTGATAGATGCGTTCGGCCCCTCTGTCTTGGTCTTGTCCCTTGTAATTCCTCCCACCCTGTGTGTGGTCTGGACAACCTCTTCTTTGCTGCACCCCCTTAAGCTAGGGACCACCATCTTTCCCCATGTGTCCTTCCACATTCTGGAATCTTCTGCCTTCTCCTTTACCCAAGACGCCTGGTGTTTGATTTGTTCCCTTCAGAATCTTCCTCTCACTCCCCTCTCACATGGCTGACTCCTCACATGAATGTCCCCTTTCAAGTTGGGCAGGAGGCTGGGCTTTCATTTCACAGGGCCTATCTGAAGGAACTGTGCTGCCTTGTGCTCCCTTGCTGGAGTCTCCTGAGGCCTGGCCTCAGTGACTCAGGTCATACCTGGCACAGGCCCAGACACTGAGCATGCCCGCAGTGACATGTGATTTCCCCGCTTCCCAAAGAATGTGGTAGCTGGAATGAAATACTGTGTGATCATCCACAATTTATGCATTGTTATACATCAAGGACTTAAATATATGGAGGTCATTTTTCCCTTTTGTAAGTTATCATCAAACAGAATTTATGAACCCTCAGATTCATGGGGTTGGGATGAATAGTATAAAATTGAGGCAATAAAGCTCCATTCCACACTTGCGCTCAGAACTTGCACACACATTTTTGTAACCTAATCATATCTCCTGGTTAGAAAACTTATCTTCAGTTTGGACATTTGCTCTCGCACGGTGCTTGCCATTGTTTCATGCTTACGATAACTAGTTGTTCAGACTGACAAAGAGTGCTCTGACTTGTCACAGATAATCTGAGGGGCTGGATTTAAATGTGCTGTAAGTGGAAGGGCCAATTACGAGCGATGAGATTCGCACTGAAGTGTTTCGCATGTGGCAACTTCTGGATCAATTAATAAACTAATTGTCTCCCCTCTCAAGCATTTAATGACAAGGTGCACTCAGTAAATGGTCGGGCCAGGAGCTGATAGCACAAAGGTGAGAGTTACTAAGGCTGTTGGCAGAGATGATTCTGGAAGGATGCTGTCTGAGTGCAGCCCAGCAGGGTGTTCATGGGTTGGTGGGAGCAAAGTACCAGGAGCAATAAATTCACAGGTTTTACAGTGTAAAATTTGCTATTATTTAGGTATGATGAGACTAAGAAATCAGGACATGATGTTTTGTTACGCTCTGAAATCTCCAAAAAGGGGTGTGCTGTGCTCTGGGGGCTACCTGGGAAAGCAGTAGGGCTGGTCAGAAGGTGGCAGGGTGTACGTGGAAGGGACAGTGTGAGTGAGAGCCTGTGTTAAGGTTGGGAGAGGCAGGGTAAGTGGGCTTAGGACAGGTTAGTTTGATTAATTGCAATGGGCTCTGGAGCATGAGGGTTGTCCCTGGGTGTTTGGTGGCTGGGACTGGGTAGTTATGGTAGGTGGATGCAAGCTGATACAGGAGGTATCTGTGAATGTGTGGGCTCTGGTTTGTTGAGTTGGCCAAAGGTGTGCTTCCTCTGGGGTTGTTGGCTGTCTCTAGGAATTACCTTACCCCCGGCACTGCAAAGCTCAAGATGTCAAAGCATAAAAATATACAAAACAAAAAGTTTAGCAAATACAACCAAATGAGGCTAGGGCAGCCAGAAGGAGGGTCCTAAACCAGATGGTAAAAGGCCTGTGGGGCAGATGGTTCAACTTGTGCAAATGCTCAGGTATGTGAAAAAAAATAGATTGTATTAAATCTGTGCGGGCTCCATGGCAAGAATGCAATAGAAATAAAGAGGCCGGACAGGAAGCGAGTGTCATGGAGGCTTGGCCAGTTTATGAAGTTTACTGGCTTGAGGATGTTGCACTTTATTTGAAAGACAGTAAGGACAGCCAAAGGAGGAGGAGGAGGAGGAGGAGGAGGAGGAGGAGGAGGAGGGTGACAATGATTTTAGTTTACTTCTGTTTTGTGAAAATCTATGCTACTAAATCTATGCTACTTAAAAATTAATGAGGTTTCACATTTCATCTTTGTAAGATAAACAACATGATGTGTTTAGTACTTTTAGTGGTTGTGTAAAGAATGTTTACTTTGCCTTTCCTGGGGATTATAAATCTTTGGTGTTCTCTTTCCAGGGCCCATCCAGCTTGCAGGTAGTGTAGCAGGGAGAACAGAGCCATAAGCCAGTAATCAGAAGACCAGTGTCCTCTTTCTGCCATTGCTTGAGTCATCTGATTTCTCTAGAGAGAGGTCTAGTGATGTAGACTGCACCCTGGAACCAGACAATCGGTGTAAATTCCGACCCTGTCACTTACTGTGTGACCAGACACAAGTTATTTAGCTTTTCTCTGTTTCCTCAAGTGTAAAATTGAAATAACAAGAAAACATATATCGTAGCATTGATAAGAGGATTTGGATTTTTTTCACCCCACCTCATGCCCCTGGACAAATCTTGGCATACCTGAGCTTCCTGCAGTGTCAAGGAAGGGACCTCATAGAAGAATAAAGGGCAAAAGGATGAATCATAGGGAACTCTCTGTTGCTGTCACAAACCTCCACATCCAGGACCAGAGCCTCTTCTAAAAACAGAGGAGTAGAACCGAGGCGACTTCTGTCCATAGGTGATGCCGACTTTCTCTGGAGTCAGTGTTCTCTGTTTATTGCTGTGGACCTGAAATCAATATGTAGTCTGTTTTTGTCCTTCTACTTTTCCTGAGTAAGATACAGACACCTGAGCACATAGGTAGAGGGGAGAGCTATGTTACATGATTATATCTAATAACTTAGCAACATTTGTGCTACTCGTTCCCATGACTCTGAGTTCTGTTTCTACCAGCAGACACACTAATTACGCCTTTGAATGAGGAGCAGCTGTTGCTGTTTTGCTCTTGCAGGTTCTTCAGGCCACTGCTCCATCACACAGAAAGAAGTTCTATCTCAGCTTGGCTGACTGACCTTGACTGCAGTGAGAAATGCAAAAAATAAGAATGGAAGCAGACAGTGCTTGTGGAATATTAATTCTTACCACCCTTCATAGATGAATCTATCAAGTGTCCAAATCCCTAAAGAATGAAAATCTGCCTTAAGGAAATGGGCAAAGAACCCCCAATGATTCAATTAATGGTTAAAGCAAGAGACTGTAGGTTTGTAGCTCTGATTCATTCTTCCTTATATCCATCAACCTATCTATCCACCCACCCATCCATTCATCCATCCACCCACCCAGCTGTAAACCCATCCATCCATCCATCAGCCCACCTACCCATCCATCCATCCATCCATCCATCCACCCACTCATTCATCCACACACACATCCATCCATCCACCCACATACTCATCCATCCATCCATCCATCCACCCACTCATTCATCCACCCACACACGCATCCATCCATCCACCCACACACTCATCCATCCATCCATCCATCCATCCATCCATCCATCCATTCATCTATCTATCCATCCATAGTAAAGCTCTATCCTAACATCCAAAGTGGAGTCCAACACTTTAAAAATCGGGCTACTATGAGGTTAGTGAAAAATTAATATGTTTTATTTGTTCTTTTAGTCCCTAGGAAATAAAAGGCCATGTTTTAAATTATTAGCTATGAAGAAAATACATCAATATTATACATAGAATATATTTTGTGCACTGAATTAATCAAACTCCAAAGGATTGTAAGGCAGTCACTCTAACTTGACCCTTACATTAGCTCTTCTCAGGAAGATAAGAAATTTGGTCTAGCCCAATTTTAAGATACAGGCACAGGAACCAATCATAAATCAAATCATACTACATTGATGCTTTCTTCCTTTTAGGGGAATAGATGCATTTTTAGCTTGGCATGGTATTATTTTACATGATAAAGATATTAATTAGGCCTTAAGGATATACAGTTAAGTTTGGTTAGTTTTCTTGTTGCTCAGAATCCATTTTTCTTAGTTTTCTTCTGAAAAATGACTTCTGTTCCAGTGTGTCATACCAGATGTCACTCTCAACTGAGGGACTCTGCCTCCTTTAGTCAGTGAGTGGGTTTGTGACACAGCCCATGAGTCATAGGCCAACCAGACTTTCCTTCCCAAGACTAGAGAGCTTGCATAGCTGATGCCAAGATGGAAACCAAATCTGGCTGAAGTGGAACAGCCCCAAGATGACAGCACCATGACTGGCTTCTCCACCAGCATCTCAGCAACTGCTCTTGTTCTTGCCTCTTTTGAACTTGGTTCTGCTAATATTCCTTTAGTCTTGTGAGCTATCCAATTTCCTGCCAAAAAATTCATTTCATTGTGTTGTGCTGTGTGTATTAATCAGAAACCTGGAATCTAACCACTCTACCTAAGTTGGAATGGAAAAACTTTGCAAGCAAGACAGGAAAAGGAGAACCAAGTACTCCAGGTATACGGAAGATGCGAGTAAAGCCATGGTGGTCTCACACAGCACAGTGCATCTGAATGACCCCAAGTTAGAAAGTCAATTAACTGTGAGGGGTTTTATCCTTATTTGGTGGTTCCCAATAGTTAGCCTATGGATCCCTAGTGATTGCACAGCCTAAAAACCAAAGCCTATAACAATGTGACCAAACCTGATCTATAGATTGAAAAAAAAATCTATGAAATTACCACCATGTTGTATTCTGAGAAGAATTTAAAGTGGTCTTATCATTACAATGGAGGAAACAACTAGTATAAGCCAGCAGCTCTCACCTGTGAAGTAGTTAACACACTTGCCTGTCATGGCAGGATTTGATACTAATATTAGTTGAAATGTCAAGGTTTATAAGCGCATTGCTTCTTTTATAAATTAGAGAAGATTCAAGCTGTCCTTTCTATAAATCTGCCTTGTCTACTTGCATTCTGATTTGCTTTCCTGAATGGGAGAGAATGGAGTGGAATTTTAACCGCTGCTTCAAGAATTGCACACAAATTACCATCCATCCCTTCTCGATCACAGTGCACAGTGAGTCACGCTAGTACTTAGGTGACCCTGGTGATTGTAGTGGCAGTGGATTGTTATGCTGTTTCTGAGTTTTACTTCCCTCATTACTTCCTATTTTTCATTTTCATGGAAACATTTTTTATTTATTTTAAAAATACAAACTTACATGAATTGACAGAAGAGTGCAAATATTTTCCAACTTCTCTTCACCTAGGTTTTCCAATTATGAGCATCTTAGCAATCTTACCTTGCATCCTGTCATAAGTCATGTATATATTTATAAACCAATATAACAGTATGTAACAATATGCTAGTATTATAGTGATACACATCATATAGAATTTATTTCAATGATATACTGTGCTTACAAGGAGAGTGTGTATGAGTCTGGTTCTGAGGAAACTCTGGGCAAAGAGTGAGGGACTGGGTCTTTAGTCTTCTATTTTCAGTCTCTTTTAATCTGGTACAATTCTTTAGTATTTCTCTGTCTTTTTTTATATCCACAATGGTTTTAAATGCTACCAACCTTTTTTTTTAAGGATGACTTTTATATGCACCACATATTACACTTACATTTTTTGAGAAATTTACGGATAGTTTAGCGTAGGGGTTAAGGGTTTCCTTGCCAATGTGTAGACAGAATTAAGGGGAACCCACAAAGACAGTGAGGAGCCCCAGGACTGGCAATAGCTGGGAACCATTACCACCCCTATCCCAGCGGGGAGGAGGAGACAGTGCCTTGTAAGAGGCCCACCGAACGGGGAATGTGGTCTGTTTTCCAACCTGCAGCTACATGCCAAGGAGAAAGTGGAGGATGAATATCCTGTCCTCAGTGTCTTTGCACCCTCTGTCTCCCAGTCTGAGTGCAGTCTGGAAACAGAAAGTGAGGCAGTTGAAGTATCCATAAGATCTGCTTCCTGGGAGCACTGCACACCATGGAGAAGGTTGAAAAGGACAGCTTGACGGACAATGAAAAGACAGTCAATGCAGGTAGTTTCTCCTGCAGTATCCTGTCCCCAAAACACACCTTTGATATAAAATTTAGCACACAGTTGGGTGTGGGAGCAACATACCTATAATCCCAGGACTCCAGAGGCTGAGGCAGGAGAATTGTGAGTTCAAGGTCAGCCTGGGCTACAGAGTGAGTTCAAAGCCATCCTGGACTATACAGTGAGACCCTGTCTCAACAAACAAACAAACAAACAAACAACCCAACAACAGCAACAACAACAGAAATCCCCAAACACCCCATACAGTAGTCATATAGAATCACTTTATCATAAATTGGGAAGCCCTTGATCATAGGGATAATCTTTTTACTTCCTTAGCATTGTACTAAGAACCCCATACTTTAAGAGATGCTTAAACGAATGAGTGAATGAATTAACGGCAAGAGCAGGGTGAATTCTGTGACGGTTGAAGTTAATTATCTCATTTATCTTCTTAAACTCCAGAAATGTGCTCCAACTCAAGATTCTTGTGTTAAGATATCATATATATTTCCCTTTTGTATGCTTATGTATTTGAAATTTCTACTAATTTTTACCTTTTGTATTAACTAATTTTTACCTTTTGTATTTCAAAAGGTAAAAAGAATTAGTTGAAATTAGCAGTGATAATATATTCACTTAACCTATTTACTTTATTTTAATTTTTTTAAAAACAAGATAAAATCAAGGAAAATAAAACAGAATAAAACCAATCAAGATAAACTAGTATAATTGATACAGGACTTCAAAACCTTATGAAATCAGCAATAGTTACCATAATGTCTTTTGTTGTCTTCAAAATATCTGCAGATACCTTCAGACATGGTAAGGATTGAACAGAACAGAACAGAGCAGAAAAAATAAAAACAAAACAATGAATTAATAAAGGGCTTCAAAATAAGCTAATAGTAAGTCCAAAATGGCTGCCATAATATGTCTTGCTATTTTTAAAACAGCTGCTCATGCCATCAGATTTAACATAACCAAACCAAACCAAAGAGAATTAAAACCAACCCAAGAAAACAAGGAAAATGATATGGTTTCCAGGCCTGGTTCTCTCCCTCCGCAGTCCATGAGTGGTGCTGACATGGAGAAAAGCCTGGGTGAGGCTGTCCCCACTCCAGCAGTAATCTATTACTTTTAAAATGTGATCATTTGAAAATATACTTGGTACAAAGGGAACCACCATAAAGCTATCAGATTTCACCACAGAAGACTCACAGACTGGAAGAGAACTGAGAGGTGTATTCAGTGATGAAAGGGTAAAGAAGCCCGGCCAGCTAAAATATTGTACACCTCAAAGCTGTCCTTCAGAAACGGTGGAGAGATAAAGGCCTTTTTTGATTAGTAACACAAAAATATATGAAAGTATAAAGTTCAGTGGTAAAAATAAGTTTATTATCAAATTTAAACTATTCTTACATGGTAATGGTGGTACATAAACTACTTCTTCATTGCAGTACAAAAGTTAAAAGGAAAAAAGTATTAAAAATAACTACAGATAAGATAATTTGTTAATGGATCCATAGCATAAAAAGAAGTTTAGTGTGACATCAATAGTATAAGGTGTAGAAGGGAGGGAAGTACCAGTGTGGAGTTTCTACATGTGCTTAGAGTTAAGTTATAATGAACTTAAACTATTGTAACTACACGATGTTGTCTGTTTTCTTTGCGGTAACCATAAGGGCAAAATTACTGATAAATACATTATACAGAGAAAAAAACTGAATCATACTACTACAAGAAATATCAACAAACTACAAAGGAAGATATAAGACAGGAAGAAAGAAACTCATAAAATGGCAAGAATGAGTGTATTTATAAACAATTATTTTACATGTAAATAGATTAAATTACCTAATCCAAAGACATAGAGTGACTCAGTGGTGACTGAGTGGATAAAAACAGAATTGTTACTACTGATGCCTGCTATAGAACCACCTAAAGTGTTTGAAGGACACAGATAGGCTGAAAGTGAAGGAATAAAAAAGGACATTCCTTAGAAATGGTAACCAAAAGAGAACAAGAATAACTATATTAATACAAGATAAAATAGTCTTTAAACAAAATAACTATTATTTGTGACAAAGTCGTTATACAATAAGAGTCAATAGAACAGAATGGTAGGACACTTATAAATATATACACACCCAACATCAAAGCATCAAAATATATAAAGGCAACACTGATAAACTTCATGGGAGAAACAGATATAAATACAATTAGAGCAGAAAACTTCCATCCCCCACTCCATAATAGATAAACCATTTAGGGAGAATACTGGCCAGAAAAAAACGTATCTGAACAACTCTGTAAACCAGATAGACTTAAGAGACATATACAGACATTTCCACCCAAAACATTCAAAAAGACTGAAATCATTGAGTACCCTTACCAAACAAAACAGAATGTCCCCCCGAAAAGTAAGAAAGTGGGAAATTTTACACATTCATGAAAACTTCATAACATAGTCTTGAATGAGGATGACTTCCCACACCATTTATATTCAACATAGTACTGTTAGAAGTCCTAGTCGGAATAATTAGACACAAAAACACAAAACAAGTGCACACACATGCACGCATATAAGAAAGGACAAGTAAATTTATCTCTGTGTGCAGACAGACACAGGTCATATATGTAGAAAACTGTGAAGAGTCAAAAAATTAGTAGAACAGGGCCAGGCATTTAGTTCAGTGGTGTAAGTGCCTGCTTGGCAAATGTAAGATTGTGAGTTTGATCCCTGGTACAAAAAAAAAAAAAAAAGAAAAAAAAAGTAGAACTAGTAAGTTAATTCAATAAAGTTGCAGCATACAAAATCAAATTGTATACAAATCAGTTGACTTTCTAACAACAAATGATCTGTAAAAAATGCAGAAAGTAATTTTGTTCATAATATTCACACAAAAGTGAAAATAATAAGGAATAAACTTAGCAAGAGTTGAATGAAATTTATCTGCTGAAATTTATTAAGTATTGATGAAGGAAATTAAAGAAGACATATATACATGTAAAGGCATACTATGTACATGGATTGGAAGACATAATTAAAATATCCGTACTACCCAAAGTGATCTATAGACTCTATGAGATCCTTTTAAAATTGCAATGATATTATTTAGAAATAGAAAAAAACCCAATTCTTTGAATCATATAGGCCCACAAAAGACTATAAACAGTCATAACAATGTTGAACAAGGGTGAAGCTGGAGACTTCACACTTTCTCACATCAAAATGTATTACAGACTGTAGTAATCAAAACAGTATGGTACTAGCATAAAAAACAGACACACAAACCAGTGGAACAGAATAGAGATACCAGAAATAAATTCATGCATCCAAAGTTGACTGTGAGCAAAATCACCAAGAACACACAATGAGGGAAAGGTAATCTTTTCAATGAGGGGCTCTCTGTCTCCTGTACCCCTGCCTCCTTGACTCCCTCCCTAAAACCCCATCCTAGGATCTGCTTCCTTTCAGTCCTACAAATATATAAAGACTTCCTGACAAATATCTGTGATGCTATTTGCTCTTCTTTTCCATAACTTGTGGGAAGTGGGCTTGAGTCAACACTGGGTGAGTTTGTGCATCCAAATTATATTCCTTTTGTGCATCTCAGTGGGAAAACCACTGACAGCTACTATTTTTGACTGTGAAAAGGCACTAGAAAAACTCAGCGGAAGGACATGATGATGCTGTGTGACCAATATGTGGAAGAACCAGAGCAAAGAAAAACGTACAGCCAAGAATGCAGCTGACAAGTAAGGTACAGAGGGCAGAGTCCTTTTAGAATTGACAGCACCTGCAAACCACCAAAGTGGCGTGGGTTAAGATCACACTGAGCAACTGGCAGATTTCAGATTCCAATAGTGGATGCACTGCCTGGGGAAGGGGGACACCCTAGGGACGTCTTTTCCCTAGCCTGGGAATTGCTGATGGAGCCTTGATGATACTTGCCTTCCAACTTGCTTTTCTTGCAGTGGAGGGTGTTGCTATTGTTAAATGGATGGAGGATTCTTTGGTCTCTTTTTTCAAACTTGGCTTTGAATTCCTCCTGAGAGCCAAACTAATTTTGCAAGTCATTTCAAAATTCTTTCACATGCAGAGTAAAATGCTACTTGGCATCTTGTTAACTTCCTTCTTTGCACCAAGCAAGAAAATATGTTGTTGAATTATTTAGGTAGTTCATGGAGAGAGAAAAACAGGTCAGTCTTAAGTGGACATCTGTTATCTTCTTTCTTTGGGAACAACCGGAGTCTAGGAAAGGATTTTCCCTGTTCTTCCCTGTTCTCATAATCTTCGCCCATGAAGGCCCATGTGGACTGGAAGGGAATATTGGTCCTGCCCTCCCTGACACCTCCACCACTGGTGGCTTTTTAGTCTAAGGAAATGCTGTGAGACAGAAACATCTCTGACCCTCTATCATGAATGATACTGACTGCTCTTTGCTGAATTCATCTGGTTGACTAGGCACTCTGGGGTTTTCTTGTCTACATGGGCATCTACCAGCTCTGACCCTCTCCCTGGGCCTACCATGGGACGCTTCTGGGTTCTGTCACAATCACTGCATCTAGAAGGAGAAAGAGGTACCTGCTGAGGACCTACATAGGCAGTGGCTGGACTTCATAGGAATGGACTCATCCAGACCAGCTTTGGTCCTTGGATTTAGTGCAAGGATGCACAGCAGAGTAGGTTACTATTTTTAGCTCATGAAAGCGATAACTAACTTCCTCCCAGTGTTCTTGTTTTCCTCTTCTCTGCATTTATAGAGCCCTAGTGCAGTTCTGCCACATCTTATTGGGGCACATAGCTACAAGCAACCCTGCTAAAAGCAGCTAAGTATGACCAAGTTCCCCTAGAGGGGTCTGAGTAGAAGGGGATTATGCAACCTCCTGTTTCCTTTCATGCTTGAGAAATGTACTTGCCTTTCATGTGCTCGCTTTCTGCTTTTTCACAGGCTGGAAGTGGGCACCGTGCTGCTGAAATATGTTTGACGGCATGAGCAGGGTCGTTCCCTCACATCTGAAAATTGCTAGGCTTCTAGGGTTTTTTATTGTAATACATGGAGAAGAATTAGTAGTCATCTAAGGGCTCTCTTCACCCCTGTTTTCCCAGCCCCTTAATTCAGTGGGTGAGCAAGTGCCCAAGTACTCAGCCTGCGCTGTCCTGACACAGAGCTGGACAACGTAGGGACACCATGGAGGGATTTATTGCTTCAAAAAGTACTTCTTTATGTCCACCTGCTGTTTGAAATTCTTCATTACAGATTCAGTCCCTCAATTTAGGGAACTGTTTCTTATTCCAGAGTGAAAATATATCTGAGTGGTCCAGAACTGTGAAGATCCTGAAATGTTACTCACTTGCAAACTGACAGATTAGCTAGCTACAGCTTCATAGAGGACAGCAGGAGTCACGAGACTCCTGGCTCAGAGACAAGGATTTTATGATTGTTCAGCCAAGTAGCACTGGCTCCCTGGGCTCCTCTGTCCCACCAAGAAAATATGGAAGAGGCCTAGGTGATGTGTGCACATGATGGTTTTATATCAAAGATGAGGAAATCCTTATCTTTATCCTTATCTATCTTTTTTTTAAAAATTATTTTAAAGAGAATAAAACCAAACAAAATAAAACAGAATAAAGTCAATCAAAACAAAACAACGAAAGTGATACAGGACTTCAAAACAAGATAATAGGAAGTCAACAATGGCTACCATAACATATCTTCAAAATAACTGCCCATGCCATCAGACATAATAAAATCAAACCAAACAAACTGGAATAAAACCAAACCAAACAGCAAAAATGATACAGAAACTCAAAACAAGATAAGAAATTAACAATGGCTACCATAATGCCTCTTGTTATTTTTAAAATAGCTGTCCAGACCATCAGACATGGGCATGTAAATTAACCAATCAGTATGAGAACTGAGTCGCTTCTTTACTTCACTTGCTATCTCTTCAGAAATTTCAGGTGTGTGATCTCTAATTTCTACTATGTCTGTGTCTCCTGAACTTGTTCTTTGTGGGCTGCAGGTCTGAGATTGTATTTTGCTCCTTGATCTTGACATTTTCCTGTGTTCTTCTGAATCAGCCCATTGCTACATCCTGTACTGGCAATTGGACCAGGCACCTGAGATCCTCTGATCTGAGGTTCCTGGGGTGGTGGGGAGGCACCGAGTGGTGGTTCACTGATGTTCCTCCAATGGTGGTGTGGCCTTGGGGCATGGCTTCTTCCTGTTAACTGCATTTCTTTACAGGTTTGGTCCAGCTCTGATATTTCTTTGCTGATTTTCTGTCTAGTTGATCTGTCTCTCTGTGACAATGGGAGATTAAGATCTCCCTTTACATCTGTGTTATTGCTCATTTGATTTTCCACGTCTACCAATAACTTGTCTTATATAATTAGGTGCTCCCATATTAAGTGACTATATATTTATGATTGTCAAGGCATTTGTACTGTCTCCAGATTTCTTATGACCCTAGTCAATCTTGTGTTACTCTTCTTTGCTTCATTTTGTAGCTGTTAGATTGATTTCTCATGGTCTCTTGCTATTTTAAAGGTATTTTTCTTTTCATGATCACTAGCTGCAATTCTGTCTTCAAGATCTGAAACTCTATCCTTTCCTTTGTTTAATCTGTTGTATATAGCTGCACTGGAGGTTTTAGTCTCCTGGACCTCTTTTTGTAAGTTTCATGGATTCCATTTCTCTCCTATGTTGCACATTTTTTTGTGCCCAAACTTTTTGCCCTGGAAAGAGATACTATTATCTAATGCTGTTATCCTGGGTCAAGAAACAAATATTTTCAATCAGGTGGGAGACACTATTTCTGTCTTTCAAGGCTAACTGATATACAGACAACCTTGAAAAGATACTGCTGAACAAAAATGGAGAGTAAAACATTATGAAGACTTGTCAATCATCATGTGATAGAATATTAAGCCATTAGCAACTTCTAAGACCAGTGTATAAGGCTGGCATTCTGGCATGGTTCCCAAGGAAAGAAAGGCGAACACAAGAAGTAACTTGCAGAATCTCATGCCTTGATACTCACAAAATGATAGATCCAGAAAAAACTATACAACTGGTGTCCCTGAGGTGAGAGCAGGGATGTCTCCTTCATATACTTAGCTCCCAAAGCTCTCTCTGATGGAAACACTATATTATATATCTCTTCCTTGTTTCCAGGTCAGTTCCCTCACTCTTTACTCAAAGACTCTAGTATATCTCCTCTGCAAAACCTGCCCTTGCCTCTAACTGAGATGAGCATCCACAGCTGAACTTGATAGTGCCCTGTTTACATTCTGTTGGGATGGCACTTACTGCTCTGTGTCACAGTGTTAAGTGTGCTGATGTTCCTCTTAGTCAATTTTACATTTGACTTTTATATATTCCTGTTAGGGGTATCATCTTGAAAAAGTTAAAGACAACATATCACAACCATAAACACATACATGTATTTAAAGAAGCAGCCTTTGTAATAGATAAATCTTGGAAGTGACCAACATGCCCATCAATAGATGAATGGATAAAGAAAATGTAGTAAATACACACAATGGAATGCTACTCAGCCATAAAGTGGAATAATTTTCAGTTATTTGGAAGAAATGAATGTGCTTTGAGACTATAATAGTAGGAGAAATAAATCAGATACAGAAAGTTAAATATTGAATGGTTTCCCTTATAGTATACAAGAAAACAAAGTATAAATAATTTAAAGAGTAAGATAAAAGATGATAGGAAGCAGGAAGTTAGCCTTTGTGGAGAAGGAAGGGGACCTGGTGATGGAGGAAGATGAGAGGGAGAGTTAAGGGGAAACAAAAGGGGCTGGGGATTAGCTCAGTGGCTTAAGTGCCTGCCTTGCAAGCGCGAGGTCATGAGTTCAATCCCCAGTACCAAAAAAAAAAAAAAAAAAAAAAAAAAAAAAAAAAAAAAAAAAAAAAAAAAAAAAAAAAATAAATAAATAAATAAATAAAATAAAATAAAATAAAGGGCGGTGGGGGAGAATCAAGATAGGATATTGTATATATATCCACTCTCCATGAGGAATGTGTGTATTATGCATAAAAATCAACCAATAATAAAATAATAAAAATCAACCAATTTGAAAAAATTTAAGAACAAAATGTATTAAAATAAGAAAAAAAATGGCATAGCTCTCTTTGGTTCGCAATAAATACTTGACGAATTGAACTGAATTAGGTCAACTAAATTTGACCTTGCATTTTCTCTGATTGTCAAATTCAGTGTAAATTCTGTGTGAGATTATAATTTTCCATGCAACATCAAACTTGCCTTTAAATTCCTTGGTATTTTCTATGACTGACTTCAGTGTAGGAAATAGGTAAGAGTTTTTCTTTGGAGAATTACAAAAGGTAAAATGTCCAAGAAGCTATTTTAGATCAGAGGTCAAATAAGAGCAGATAGTTGTTCAGGGCTCTGTGAGATCTACTATACTCCTCCAAATTGGAAGCAGTGGTATTTAGAGTGACTGCATGGTATTATGCTTGTGGGGGTATAGGATGAGCTGCTGTAATAGACAGACCCTCCAAAACCTGGCAGCTGAAAGAAAATGACATTTATCTTTCATGTAAAGGTCCCAAGGTAGGTGACCCCTGCCTAAGGGAGTAGGAAGTCCAGCACCAAAGGTGACCAGAGTTCCCTTTTAATTTGCTTGGTACTCAACACTCTTTTTCCATGTCTATCCTTTGGGGACTGAGAGAACTCTGTTATTCTGGTCTTGGAAGACCTCACATTTGGATTCTCTAATCATTTCATTTCTATTAGAAATTGTCCAATTCTTTCATGAGTAATATTGCCAAACCACCAATAACAAAAACATAGACTACTGAATTTCAGTTTTTCAACTCTTCTCTTTTAAGATGCCTGCCCAGAAGGCACATGACGTATCCCAGGAGATGGTTTCACTAAATGTGTTATGTAGATCTCTATTTCACCAACTTCATTTCTCATGTTCTCAACATTTTGCCACAAGTTCAATGTCACATAGATGTTTTTGTTTCCAGTTATTTGCACCCTTACCTGTGAAAGGATTACAGGTCTCTGCTGAGCTGTGCTAAGACTAAGGTATGTACCTTGCTTTGAGCAATGAAATGGGAACGTTAGTGCAATGTGGCACTTCGGAAGAGAAGGTTTAGAGGCTGGTTCCACCAGCTGTCTTGCCACTCACATAAGAAGGAAATTCCCGCTGCTTCTTCACCCTGAATCCTGGAATAAAGCCAGCCAGTTTACATCTGATGTGGTGAGAACATCTAATAGTGTTATAAGCCACCCATGTATTCTGGCTTTTTCTTTTGATGGAAAAAAAAATTACTGAAAACTAACTGATACAGCTAAAGTACCCTCCAGTAAATAAATAAGTCTCCAAATCTCAATAGTTTAGCTTGAAGAGTTTACTAGTCTTCATTAGAGTACAGAGCTTTATTTTCACTAGGGTATGACCTCCTTTAAGACATTGCTAGATCAACTGTCAAGTACAGCTATGACTTTGAACTTACCTGACCAATTGCTATTTGTACCACATTTAACTGAATCCACTGGGATGGGACCTCATGAAGGCCTAAATTGCTATTTTTATTTTCTTGTACTTCAAATCCTCTTTCCCTTCCCCACCAAATCTCATGGATTTGTTTATATAGTTTGACTCTTGCTATTTTGAAATTTGTTTTGATTTTGGAAGCATCATGTTTTTAATTCATTAAAGAAGGATTACTTTGGTTGCTCCAAAATGAATTCTCATTCTGTTTTCCAAATTCAATATTCTCTTGAACTCATTCCAGAAACTGCACCAGTATGATGTAGAGAGCTGTTTGGACTTCTGCAACATGGGAGTAAGGGGGAATATTTAGCTCAGGTATTCGACCTCTTTCCTCTCAGTTTTAAACCTCACACAACAGTTCTAAATGGTCCAAAGTGACCTGCTTATCTCTCTCTTATCTAAAGATGTTGATTAAAGTTAGCTTGGTGTTAAAGCTTTAAAAGCCTTTGAACGGATTTCAGCAGCTCAGCCTATCTTTGATTAAGATATGTTCATTTAGGTGTTCCAACTCTTTTTTTTTTTAAATCTTCAGTAAATTTCTAAGCCTTTTGTCTAATACAAGTGACTGATTGCCTTTCCAGCTCCCAGCACTAAAGGAGTCTAAAATCATTTTTCTGACATTCTCATCGACTAATTGGACTTTGATTGGTGTCAGCTGCTGCCAACTGTGATAAAACTGTTTTCAGTAGGCCTTGACATTCTGGAGGTGACATTAGGTCATCTCTTCACACTATAAACATGAAAATTTTAGAATTAAGAGGAGCATTGATGTTATGGATAATCATTCATTCAACAAGCCTAAATTAAGATTTGGCTCAGTTCCAGGTACTTTCAGAATGGGGTAAAAACTTACTGTTTTGCAAATTTTCACTGGAAAGAGATTAATGTAACTGGAAAAGATTCTAAGTGTGGACTGAGGGCAATGCTGACTAGCTTTGAAACTGCTATGTGTGGAGGAAAAGCCCATTTGTGGGTGCAGAGAAGAAATGTGGGAGTCCACAGCACCATTTGTGTATGTAGAGGGGACTCCGCATGTGATGTGTGATGTGTGTGTGTGTGTGCGTGTGTGTGACCTTTATTCACTTACACTTCCTTGTTAGATTTCTGCTGCTGTGACCAAAATATTGAGATAAACAATTTGAAGAAGGAAAAATTTATTTCGGCTTACAATTTCAGAGGTTTCTTGGCCATGTTGTTTTGTGCCTCTGGAAAAACAGAACATTACTTCAGGAAGTGCATGGTAGAGAAAATTACTTACCTCACAGTGACCAGGAAGCAAAATAGAAAGAGAGAGGAAAAGCCCTGGATCCCAGTATATCCTTTGAGACACACATGAGCATTGACCTGCTTCTTGCAACTTGGTACCAACTGCTAGTTTCCACTACTTCACAATAGTGCTGCAGCTGGGGAGCAGGTCTTCAATACAAGAGCCTTTAGGGATGTTCTACACCCAAACTATAACAACTTATAAGGAAAGGAACTGCAACTGGAATTCCGAGAGTATGACCAACATGGAAACAGCGGACTATAACATGCTGACTATGTAGGAGACAGTCTCCTCCAGATTTATACACCTTCACTCACTCCACCATCACACTGTGACCAGGAAGTAAGCAGTCATCCCTGTGCATTGATGAGGAAATTGACACCTCCAGTACCCACTCAGGATTTGTAATTGGATCAATTGTTTAAATTGTGCAGCCTCCTGATGAAGGTAGTTGTGCCAATCACAGATGGGAAGCAGGAGCTCCGGCTTGCTTTTTGGCTTCCCACTCATATGGAAAAGAACCAGAGTCACTGGTAGAGACAAAAGCCTCCTTGGGGTGACTATCCTGGAGTTACAGTTTTCTCCCAATTTTTGAGGGCAAGTGAAATTATACTCAGTCTACATTTTCTCTTTTTCTCTTTGTCTTGAACTATTTTATCAGGGACCAATATGGCTGAATTCTTCAGGCTGGGCAAACACATCTGTCCCTCTACAGAATGACAAACCAAGATCTCAGCAGAAACAGTGAGTCAGAAGATTAGTCAACTTTGCCCTGCAAGCCATGAGAAGAACAGGGAAACCTCTCAGATAATCTCTAATTTGTAGTTTCAATAATATTGCATTTACAATGCAGGCACAGGCAATCTTAAAAGAGAATCTGAGAGTCAAAAATATTTCTTGGATGTGAAAAATATAAATTTTGAATTTATGCAATAGAGGAAGCAGGCAGTAAATGGAACACAGTAGAAAACTGAATTAATGAATGAGATATAAATTTGATAATTTGTCCCAATATACTAAGGAAAGGATAGAAGAGTGAAAACAAAGAGAAAGGAGATATGGGGAGTGATCTTTGGGGTCTGATGAATTATAATTGAAACACCTTTAGGAGAGGACACAGTATAAGGAAGAAATACTCAGGGAAATAGGAAAAGAAAAATATTCTTAAGTGGGTAAAGACTAGAATCTTAGAGTTGAAATAATTAAAATGGATACCTCAAGGCACGATTTTAAAATTTCAGTGATTTCTTCAACTGATAACAAATGTTGGCGAGGCTGTGGGGGAAAAAGAGTACTGCTCCACTGTTGGTGGGAGCATAGATTGCTGCAACCGCTATGGAAATCAGTATGGAGAATTCTCAGAAGGCTAGGGTTGGAAGTTCCATTCATTCCAGGTATTCCCCTCCTGGATATTTTCCCAAAAAAACTGAAAAGGTCATATTACAGTGATATATGTGCACCCATGTTCATAGCACAATTTGTAATAGCTAAATCTTGGAAACAACCAAGATGCCATCAACCACAGAGTGTATGAAAAAGATGTGGTATTTTTATACAATGAAATATTACTCAGCTATAAAAAGGATGATCTTGAGATCTTCGTAGGTAAATGGAGACAACTTGAGACTATCCTCATTAGTGAAATAAACAAGGATCATATTTATAAATATCACATTGTGTCTCTAGTGTAAAAAGTAATAAGAACTATAGGAGTAATAAAACCCAAAATGTGTAATTGCTATTGTAAAAAAGAGAGGAAAAGAAAGTGCTCTAAAGGATATAAAACTGCATGTATGTTTAAGTGTGTAGGATTGATAACCATATTACTAGGTTTTTGTTGGATCATTGAACAGAACTGTTTGCAGTCTCACTGTTCAAATGTCCACTTTTTATGCTTTACTTTTGTAACTTGAACAACTATTTCTAAGAGGACAATATGTCATTTATCAACTAGTGATTTATTACTGTTTATTTTTTTTCAAAATTATGTATTATTTCTACCCTTTTTCTGTTTTGTTTTTTTCTCTTTAAATAAAAAATTTCAGTGATTTCTAAATCTTTTAAAGTATGCAAATTGAAGCGATATAAATGGATTTAGTATAAAGGAAGATAATCCAGTTGACGTCAAAACTCTTCAGAAAGCAAGAAATAATAGGATATTGTCTGTATCATTTCAAGGGGCAAAATTTTATGTTTTTAGAATCTGAGTGCTGCCCACATTTATCTTCATGTAGGAGGGTGGAAGAAAAACAATCTCCATTGTGTGAGCTTTCAGAAAGTATACAATTTGTGTATCCTTCTTGAAAAAATTATTTGAATAAGTGCTCCAGTGAGCCAAGAAATTAATCATAATAAAGAATTCAAAAATCAGAAAGATTTATCAAAGAAAATGTAGTAAAAGATGGAACCAGTGAAATAGCATTAAATTTAGATTACTGTTGTTAGTGTAGTTATGAAACTTACTGCAAATGTCAGAAATGCAGAGAAAGAGAAGATACATAATGTAATAAAAAGAATTGAGATCTAAATTGTTAGATGAGTTAAACAGAAGCCAAGGGCTAGGGAGGGTGTATGTGTTTAATACTTGATGTTGATAGAAATATACGCATCTTCTTGTTTGAAAAGATTTAAAGATGAGCACTAATATTAAAATCCTTTTGTTTTGGCCAATGGAAACTCTCCCCTCATCCCATGCACACACCCACACTCCCCAGTATAGGAGAGATTATGGTGAAGGCTTTGCTGGCTGAAATGAAGAAAGCAAACCCAGGGCTCTAACCTCTGGGCTTGCTCAACTCACGGGACTGCTACATGTAACTGCCTTACAGGAGAGGCAGGAGACCCCCATCTGTCTCCGGCACTGGGGTTGTGGGCTGCTGCCTCATCCCAGGCTTCGGGAAAGGTGGAGCACCTGGTGCCTTCCTAGTGACCATTTAGCTAGCTTCAGGATGGCCTTTCTTAGAATCTGGACTCGTTCTGAAAATAAGAGCATTACCATTGTTTTAGAATTACCAACCATGAGCAAATTTAAATGGATTCCAAATCCATTTATATTATCACGAGAAATTTCAATATAGCATTAATCGGTAAAAAAGGAAGAACTGTTCGTTTCTTTAAACATAATTTTAACATGTACATTTTTGAATTATCGTATTCTATTGGATTACTGTATTTCCATTTTTTTATTGCCTGACTGTTCAAACAAAGTTTCTCATGATGGTGACTAAGAAGGATATAAAAGCCATCACAAAAAAATTATCAGAAACTTTGTGTCATTATTTAAGACATTAAACCCAATATAAATAAAAGTTAGAGGTGTGGAAGCAAGCTAACCTTTTCATTAAGCATCCTGAGACCATTTTAACTGGAGACTTTAGATAAACTCAGTGCTTAATATGTTCCCCAATTGTCTTTCTATAATTTTATATTTTAGTCATAATGTATGATATGAAGAAAATATATTTCACACTAAGCCATATATATCCTCATATTTCCTCCAGTTTAATTTTGGTGAGGGAGTGCAACTCAAGTTTTATTTTCTATGTACTTTTACTAGAAAGTAATTAGGAGGTTAGAAAAACTACATTGGGAAATACATATGCTGAGAAAATGTCAGCATATGTCCCTCTACCAAAAACAAAGAGGGAACAAAGGAAACCTATCTAAACACTAACCATTGTGTTTTAAGCAAAGGGGAACAATATAAAGCTTTATGCACAGTTTATTTCACTTTTGCAAAATAAAAGTAGAAAACTATCACTAGTGGGTATGCATTGCTGTCTCTCCGACTCATGGTATCTCATGTCTCTGTGTCGGCACTCTTCAACCCAAATGCACAGCTAACAACAGAAAAAGCCGTGTTTGTAGAACACATGCATACATGTCCTTGCCTTCTTAGGGGCTTTGAGATTGTGGCCAAGAATGTATAAATGGTGATCAAACTATAGAGTGAATGTGGAAATGTAAAAACTTTACTGAAGTAAAAGACACATTGTTGTTAACCCTGCTCAGAATATTTCCCTGCTCTTCAAACTGGGAATGTGTCCCAGCATTCTTGTCACTTTCTGAAGCAGTTCTGGACGTCCTCTTTCATGAGTGTCTTCATGCGGTATGATCAAAGGTACGGTGATTGCTGCTACCGAGTGCCATCCCATGGAAAAGCAGGCCTGTAAAAACATTACCATGTGTCCTCATCCACCTTCTGTCACTACGTGACTTTTGTGTCTTCCCCAAAGTCAAAATGACCATAAGAAGTGTTTTGAATCAATTCAGGACATCCATGAAGCTATGACAGCCACAACTGAAGACACTTACAAAAGACTTCCAGAGCTGCTTCAGAAAGTGGCAAGAAAGGTGGGATAAGTGTGCAGGAAACAAGGGGAAGTATTTCAGGGGGATTAATAGGAATGTGTCTTTACCATAATAAACTTTTAAAATTTAGACACCATATTTTTTGATCATACCTCATACACCTAGTGAATAATTTAATATAGCAGAGAGAAAACGTGTTTATCATTAGAGAAGCTTAAACAACCCCTTCAAATTTATGTCGAAGTGTGTTTGAAGTAAGGGGAGTTTTCTAAGGCATGTCTAAGGGATGTCTTTTACTGTAATAAATTTAAAAACTGTAAACATCTGTCCTATCTTTGATTATACCTCATACAATCTCAACATGGCTGTTACACTGAGTAGAGGGGATTTAACATCACAGGACGTTGGTAATAAATATTTTCTGTCACAAGATGAAAGCATAGAGGTAAAGGATACAGGGGGCAGCTCTTCCCATTACCTGCTGTGCCTTAGCCTGTTTCTGAGGCCTGGTGCATTGTCACCCATGATTTCAGGGACATCCAAGTATCCTCATTATAAATCCTCTTATTGTTCAAATTACTGCAATACAGCTTCCTCTGCCCACCTCCAGTGAATTCATCATCTGAGTATTAATTCATCCTATAATGAAAGGAGGGAGACATCTACACTGAATGCAACCAGTATTTACTTTCGGATAGCAGATGATGGTCTGTCCTGTTTTTTGTTTTTAGCAAAACATTTCTAAGAAGCATGTACTGCTCTTGTGATAGCAGAAATAATTAGCAAAATTATTTATTTACACAGGGGATAAGAGGTGAAAAGAAAATAGAGCTCACTCTCTAAATAAGTACACAAGCAACTATATTTTAATTTGCTTTCTTGGGGGAACAACATGAAGGCTTTTAATTAATGTGTAATTTCTACTTCATTTAGAGAAATATTTTGTGAAGGTAATGACATTTGCTCTCAATTAAAAAAATTAAGATGCAGTGAGCTCCCAAACAGATTTCCAATCCTGTCTTTCATGGGGTATATCCTTGCAATGTGTGCGACATCACTAAGAGAGACGTCAGTGGGTTTGGTTTATGTTGTTACTCTAAGGAGAGACAAGGAAGCATATAAGGTTTGGGAACTTTCCATTGGTGAGTGGATTAGCAGGAGACAGCAGTAGCCAGTGAAGCACAAAAATAAATGAGTGCAGGCTCTAAACTCAGGTTGCTTCTAACATGCCGGGAAAACCAGAGCCACTGAAACCCTTTAGAGTCCAGATTCTAAGGGGCGTGAGCAAGAACTTTCTTCTGAATTCAGACTCTACCCGAGAGAAGAGATAAACACCCAAGACATTAATAATTTTGCAAACTTGTCCATCTGATGCAAGCAGCTCACGGGCTGAAATAATTCATCCTGGAGGTTGTGTGGTTTTATGCATAACACAGATGGATTCACCTGTGTGAATTTCTGTTCTTATTTAATGCTGTTGTCTTTAGCATGAGAAATGGTGGGCTGACATTTTCTGATGCATTTTCCTGGCAAGACTTGAGCAGAAATAATCACTAGTGTTATTTGTCTGATGACAACACAATGGAGGTAAAATGAATGATGACAGCCCTTGGCACCTACACTTTGGTGAGAAAGGGTAAGAATTTGCTCTAACAGAAGAAATATTTAATTAAAATGAAAGACAAGTTCAAGTGTGTGGATTGCTCTGTTTTTCTTCTTCTAACCATAGAGATTATTTAGATCTTGCTGTTCAGTCTGTCGCAGATGAAGGCCAGTCTCAGGCCATAGGACCTAGTGATTATAGGTGTTAATGTCATTGCTTTCAAAGCTCAATCAAAAACCATTTAGGAACGGCACCAGTTCATTGCTCAGAGTGGAAGCAGGCTGTGAATTCTAGTGGCCCAAATTGAATCCTGGCTCCTAATGAGGAGACTTTGAAGGAAGACTTAATCTCACTGAATTTTATTTTTCTTCTTTGCAATAGGTGCTAATAATAATCACTTCCCAGATAGTTGTGGAAATAAAATATGGTGATGTAATGCACACCAGTTAAGAATATTTTTGTTTTTGTATTCTTTCTTGAGGCTTAATTTCACCTCTAATGCTGTCATCCTTGAAACATTTCTCCTACGTTAACATCTTATCTTTACAAATGTTTTTTGTTGATTGCATCTGCATTCATATTTCTTCAAGGCTATTTAAACATAGTGTGTCTAAAGTTTTTCTGCATTGTTCTGCTAGGAGTTCCTTCCTTTGCCCAACCACCAATGTGCCTTTAGCTGATAGTCTGAAGACCATAGTGGAGTAAATAGTTTCAAAATGTGATTGACCTCTAAGAATTACACTGTGAAACTACCACCAATTGAAGGTTGGTTGTGCTTGCCTCATGCACTTATTGCGAGATAGATCATGCAGGAAGCTGTCAGCCAGATGCCTAAATGTGGCTTCATGTGAGTGGTGATGTTGGTTATATTAGTGCCAGAGTGACTGGGAAACAATAATTTCTAAAAAGTAAATATGATGCAGAATTTTTCCAATCAAAGATTCAAGTAATAGCTATAGGATAGAGATCACAGATAGGACTTAAAGCTGTTGCTCATGTACTACCTGGAATGCTAGGTAAAGAAGGTTTCTGAGACTGTGGGAAGGAAATCCACCACTGACCAGAAATGGCAGCTGTAGGAGAAAATGGAATGGGCAGTAATTACTTAGTAACCTTCTTCTAGAGTTCCCTCCCTCTTTCCCTCCGCCTTTCTCACCCTCTTTCTTTCTTTCTTTCTTTCTTTCTTTCTTTCTTTCTTTCTTTCTTTCTTTCTTTCTTCCTTTCTTCCTTCCTTCCTTCCTTCCTTCCTTCCTTCCTTCCTTCCTTCCTTCCTTCCATCCTTCCTTCCTTCTTTTCCTTTCATTCTTTCATGAAACCTCCACCTGTATATCAGAAGATTATCCAATTCACCTAATGTGTTCTTACTGTCCAGGATCAAAAATACTCTAGATTGACCAAAAATTGGAGAAGAATGAAATAATGAAACCTACCCTTAAGTTTTTCAGTGCTATTATTGAAAAATTATAAGTCCAAACCAGTCATTGACAATTTTAGAGTTTAACCCATAAAAATTAAAGTAAAAACAATGAGACTAAAAGAACCAGATTGGAAAAGCAGGAATAATGCCTCTTGCAAACCCAGGTCAATTGGGGCAATACTAGGGATACTCTCGAGACAACTTCTCCCTATGAGGTGTGAGTTTTAGCTACTGTAATCCACACAGAATGTTTCAGCCTGAGATTAGTCCATATTTAGTTGAATACAAACTTAAAAGCTTCTGTAAACTCTACACATTAATTTTGGTTGAATGTGGTAAAGATTACTAATGGCTCAACAGTATCTGTGAATGGACATTGGCGACAATAATTTTGTGTGTTTCTAGGGTTTGTGGAGGAACAGTAAGACGCTAAATGTGACACTAAGGTCATTGGCTAGCACAGAGCTTAAGCATGTAAATTGTTAGTTATCATTAATTCACACAATTTTAGGATTTCTGGCTACTGTTTTTTTCCTTCTTTCTTTCTTTCTTTCTTTCTTTCTTTCTTTCTTTTTTTTTTTTTTTTTTTTTTTTGTTACTGGGGATCAAACTCACAAACTCACACTTTCCAGGCAGGTGCTTATGTCACTGAGCTAAACCCCTGGCCTCAATTTTAGGATTTCCAGTGAGGTACTACAAACTCCTTATGTTTGTCTCTATCTCCTTATGATATTCAACTACACCATTTGAATGTATTTCCTTATGGTTTTAATAAAGTATATCACCTGTAGAAGACTAGTTTTTCATTCCTTTATATGTTTAGCATTTTAATGAATGTCTGTAATGAGCCATCATTTAATGTTCCATCAGGGAAGAGAATCACTACCATGATGCCATGATCCATAACCCTAAGGTGCTGGGAATCACTCTGAGGTATGCATGACTGCCTGGTTTAGTCTGAGAACTTCTGTGATCTGGTCCTGAACTATCTTTCCAAATGACTTTCCCAAAATGGCACATTGCACTATATACAATCAAGCCACCATGTTCCCTCAGCAATCCTTGTGCTTTCCCACCTCTGTGTTGTGTACATTCTATTTCCTCTGCTTGGAAATATTCCTATCCGTGCTTTTAGAAAACATAGGTTAACTATAACTTCACTTTTGAAATCTTGCAGTGTTACAATAGTCTGAAAGCAAAGTTCCCTTCCTTGCATAGTTGTACCTATGCAATTATGCATTTGGTGAATGAATGGATATTTGAATGATTAAATAAGTTGTCTTAGTTTCACCATTAGTGGGACAAAATATGCAACATGCACAATTTAAACAAAGGGAGGTTTATTTTGGGACACAGTTTGCAGAGGTTTCAGTCCATAGTCAGTGGACTCCAAGGCACAGTGGCATCACAGAGAAGAAACAGCTCATGACATGGCAGTGAAGTAGAGAGAGGGATCAAGGGGGAAGGAGGGAGACAGAGCCTTGACCATCTTCCTCCAATCAGGCTTTGGCTCCTAACATCACATTTAGCTTTAAACTCATCAGAAAACTAATCTACTGATGAGTATCATCCCCTTCCATGATCCAATCACCTCCCCAAGGTCCCACCTATGATCATATTAGACTTAGGGGGTCATCTAGATATAAACCATACCATAAATTTCTATCAGACATAAAGCATGGTATGCTGTGTGAGTCTGTCAAGTAAGGTGACAAAAAGTTCAGAAGAATCAATTGGTTGACACTATCTATACTGTGTACGTACCTTATACTGAACACTGTACACTGTATAAGCAAGATTATATATGAGGCACCAGGTCTGGAAGCAATCTTTAGCTTTACCACTCTATGACTTCAAGCCAATTACTCAGTTTTCTACCTACAAAATGGAAATAACAATAATGTACCTACATCACAGGGTCTTGAGGATTAAACCAAAATAATAAATATTAAGCTCCCAACCTGATAACTACTGGGTACCTAGTAGGAATTTACTATATATTAATATTTCCATTTTCTCATTAGTGATTTTGTTGTTTTCCATGTACCTGTAAAAGATCAGAGCCAGTGCTATTGTAGTTCTCTGGATTCATTCTTCTTGGCAGAGAAATATTATAATTTTACACAAGTATAAAAGGGGAGGCCATCAGCAGACCTTTTACAGTATCAGGAAATGTGGTTTGTGGATGCTTTATTACCTTTTTAAGATAAGCCAGTTCTCCAATTGGCTGTTTCTCTGTCATCCCTGCTCCCCTCTCTTTCAGTCTCACATCTATCACATTTGATGGTCACCTCCTCTTGTTAGCTGGCAGTAGTTGAGACCAATTAAAATGCAATTAATAAGTGATAACTCCAGTGCAGAAGGATGTTGGCTGGTGGCAGAGGCGCTGGGAGACGAGCAGCTCAGCAGGCCTGTTGTGTTGGTGGAATAAGCTGGAAACTCACTTAAGTGTTCTTTGAAAACAACTAAAATGCTTTCCCGAGTGTCACCAATGAAGCATGAAAAGCAGAACCAAAGGGCATAATGATGTGGGGCTGTTTGTAGCAAGCTTCCTGGCTCAATGACAAAACCATCGTTTATGTTTTATTTTATACATGTGCATGTATATTTAAGGAACGATTGCCCTCCATGGTAGCAGGAATTTTGGGGAGTGTAATCTGGGAAGAAAAGTGCAGATGAGGAGATTAGAGCCTTATCCTCTGCAGCATTATAAAGGATATGAAGCAGCCTTTGAGGTCAGTCAGAGGTTCTGTGAAATCAGTTTACACGAGGTACTTAAGAGATTCCACATTTGGTGTTTTACAGTTCCCAAGTGGACTGGTAGGTCAGACTGATTAGGTGCGTCCCTCATACAATAGAACTGAAAAATGTTTGAGTCGAGGATGAAACAGGACAGGAAGAAACATCTGGGAGAAGAGCTGGAGAAGCCATGGCATTTATGGAAATCTTTTAGTTGGCATGCCCACGTGCTCTGTTTGTCTCAAAGTGGTTCCAGGCTATACCTGTGTTTAGGCTCCTATCTATTCATCAGCCCTGCCTACTCTCAGAAGTGTTCCGGTTTATGCAATAAACTATGTAGCTCCCGGAGTGAAGCTGAAATGCTCAACTTTACTCTCATCTGCCAGGGAAAGCAGCATGGACCAAAAGCTGCTCCTGGCTGCTGAGGTTCCAAGTTATCTGATAAAGATTTAGAAGAAGGTAAGAGACTGCTGTGTTCTCCAAGGCTCAGGCCCATTAGTTTGGTTACTTAGACAATAAAGATGACACATCTAGGGCTTTCAAGATAACCAAATGTGTTCACACCAGATAAAAATTTGGTCCTTGGGGAGGTCGATCATCTGTTTGGCTGGACCCTCCTGCTCATTGTGAGGCAGAGATGCTGCTTCTTCAGGGTGGTTGTAGCAAGATGAATCATATGGTTGATGCTAAGAAAATTTGCTGGTCAAAGGCACCATTCTTGTTCAGATTGTCTGGTAGCAATCTCTCTCTTTTTAGAAAGCAGTGTTCACCTATATAATCATCCCCTTCAGTCCCTGCATGTCCATCTGGGAGGTTCCATTGCCACCCAGGAAAGAAGAATTTAGCTTCCTTTGGGAGCACATACACTCACAATAAAATGAGTCCCAGAATGCTAGCAAGGCTCCTGTATAAGAACGACTTTGAAACATTTCAATTTTTTAAGCCAGTTGTTGTTACTTTTATTTAACACTGTGGTGGGCTAGAGGCTCCAGCCATTGGTGTAGGACAAGAAAAAGAATTTGAAGTTATCATGAATGGAAATAAACAAAACTGAATATTCAGAGATGACATCAAAATTGCACAGGTAGAAGACCTAATATACACAGGAGCACAAAACATGAAAAGATATCTCACAAAACAAGAAACTCTAATCCTCCCAAATATGTGAAGAAAATATTTAATGTAATTACTAATCAGGACAAAACAAATTACAATGACAATGACTCACCATCTTATTCTCATTAGACTGACAAGTTGAACACCACTTATTTTAGTGAGAATGTGAGACACAGACCTCGTGGGAATATCAATGTACTACTACTTTGATAATTTTCCAAAGTAAAATATATATATATATATATATATATTTTATATATATTTCTCTTTAAATAAAGAGAAAAAAACATGTAAAGGGTAGAGATAATACAGAATATAAAAAAAAGATAAACAGTAAGAAATCACTCATTGATAAATTACATATTGTCCTCTTAGAAATAGTCGTTCAAGTTACAAAATTAAAACATACAAAGTAGATATTCAAACAGTGAGACTGTAAACAGCTATGCATGCATGAGTCTTTATATGTATTTCTATCCTTTCTGAATTAGAGTGAAAAACAAAGCATAGCAAGAGAAAACAAAACATTCCTATAAAGACATGAAACCAAAAAGTCATGTAAAGCCACAGTACAAGGTGATCTACAATGATTACTGTGTTGTTTCTTATTATCTTCAATAGAATTGTCTATATTATCAGGCATAATTTAATATAGCAGTATAATTGAATATAGCAGTACATAACAATATTAGTAAAAATAAAACATTGTAGACAGTATAAAACTTCAAAGGCAGGTAATAATCAAGCTAGAGTGGATATTCTAGTGATTCTTGTTATCTTAAGTGTAGTTGCCTGTACTCTCAGACTTGATATTATGAATCATAACAGCTTTGAATAAAATCTGTCAATACAAAACAGCGACCTAACAAACCAGATTTGATTACAATCAGTCATGGTTATACAGAGCTCTAGATTAAGTTAACAGGAAATAAAGGATGATTACCGTACTATATCCTGTTATTTTTGGGATAACTGTCTGTGCCCTCGAATCTAGTACAGGTAGAATGACTGGAGCAGAATATAATACATCTAAGCAGAGTAGTGTGAGTAATGTGGGTTTTAAGTCCTGGTGTACTATTAACAATATAGTATATCAAGGCCATCTATGTTAGAGATTCTAGTTATCCTTCTCTGCCTCCTTTGTGCTATGCTATTTTTCTGCCTTTGTTTGTCTGCTTTTCTCCCTCATTCCACTGCCTGCTCTGTTCATTGAAGCCTTTCTGCCACTGTTCCTAAAATCCTGGTATTTTTTTTTCTCTCTCTAGAATGTCCTTCAGTATTCTCTGTAGGGTTGGATTGGTGGTCACAAATTCCCCCAGATCCTCTTTGTCATGGAAGCATCTTGTTTCTCCATTAATTTCTAGTGACAGCTTTGCAGGGTACATCAACCTGGGCTGGAGGTTATTTTCTTTCAGGGCTTGGAATACTTTGCTCCAAACTCTTCTTGATCTGATGGTCTGTGTCGAGAAGTCTGCTGTGATCTTGATGGGCTTATCTTTATAGGTAATCTGTTTCTTTTCTCTGATGGCTTTTAATATTGTTTTTATATTGAATTTCTGGTATCTTGATTATCATATGTCTGGGTGTAGCTTTGTTTTGGTTGTAGGTGGCTGGAGTTCTGTATGCCTCACCTAACCTAATGTCATTTTCTTTTCCCATGCTTGGGAAGTTTTCCTTAATTATTTATTGAATAGCCTTTGTAATTTGCCTGTTTGTATTCCTGCTTCTTTGTTTACCTTTCTTTTTCTTAAATTGTAGATTCTCTTGTCATCTTCTAGCCTTTGTATTGTTACTGCCTGTTTCCTTGTTATTTTTAAGAGATCTTTCCTTTCATGATCACACATTGCAAACTTGGCTTCAAGTTTTAATATCCTTAGTTTCTTTTAAGGAGTTTTGCCAGCTTTCAATGGAGTTTTTAATTTCCTGGTAGTCTCTTTGAATCTGCTTCAAGTATTCTATATTTTGTTTATATTCTTTATTGAATGTTTCTTTCCTTTTTTTGTGTTCCTCTCTTCTTCCATCTATGTCTTCCTGAGAGATGCTTAGCATTTCTTTTATTATTCTACTCATATCTTGCTTTACCTGATTTAATATTTCAGTTCTGAGCTCTTCTACAAGGTCCTGAAGATATGTCTTTATGTCTGTTGAAGCTGTGTCTGATGTTGCATTTTTGCCGCCCTCAGTCTCCCTTGTTTTTCCCTCTCCTGAATCAGTGCTCTCAGGTACTTTGGAAAATTATTTATTAGTATTGTTAATTATTATTTTAGCTGTATAAATTTATGGGACACAGTGTGGTAGTTCCATATATTTATACAGCCTGTAGTGATCATGTGAGTGCAATTAGCATTTCTTTTTAGACATTGTTAAAACATGGTGATTAACACAAAAGAGTCGCATATGGCTGGGAGGCAGAGTGATACCTCAATGCATGAAAACAGTGTTTACTGATAAGTAATGTTTCAGAGTCCTTATTGTTACTCGGTGTTTGGAGATCGTAAGCTTCTATGAAGTTATTGCAAATTGTAGACCCCCTGCTGTGCATTAGCATGCTAGAATTTATTACTTGTGTATATATGGTTGGCATCCATTGCCCAATCTCTCTCTGCCTTCCTTTCTCTTTTCCAGCTTTTACTACTCATTATTCTATACCTAGATGGGATTTTTTAATGTGAAGAAAAGTATATCCTGTTATCTGTAATTTCATTCATAAATGTGCACAATGTATTCAAATATACATTCTTTGTTTACTTAAATATTCAGCTAAATGTCTGCTGGGGGAGGCTCCATAAGACGTTGCATACTTCACTGTAGTGAAGATGATCAAATATAGTTAAATGCTTCAACATGGATAAGAACTGAAAATGTGAAGGAAGCAAATTACACAACAATATGCAGAGTATGATTCCACTTTAAGTCAATTTCAAATATACAAAAGTGAGCACTTTATGTTTCTGGGATACATGCATATGTAATAAAATGAATTCTGTGACCCATAATTCTTGGTGGAAGGAGGGAAATAAAAAAAAACGGAGAAGGATTTCAATTGCTTTATGAAATTATTAATTTCCTATGATCTAAGCTGGCTCTGGGCACATGAATGTTTATTTAGTTATTTTTATATTTCAGCTATTCACTATAGATATGCTTTTTGAAAATATGAAATGCTTCACGAGTAATAAATTTTTAAAAAGTTTCCAGCTAGCCCCAGACTGTCACCAACTGATTGAGAAGGTCCAATTATTTCCTTATTTATAGCTGAATTTATACTTTCAACTCACTCTCATTCCTGAGCAAATTTAGTGAGCATGGTCTAATGATCAGATTAGTAGCTTTCTGGGCTGTTTTAGCCAATCCTGCACTCAGCATATGCATAATACAATTTTAATGACCCTGAACAACATATTTAGTCATCTAATTCAGGCAGTTTCCCCATTAGCAATTTCACTGGAAATCCCCCAGTATGTAATTTCTAGCAGTGACTTTATTATGAAGTTCCATTGCTGCCTGCTGAGGACTGTACCAGAAACCAAATTTGATGATTCCAACAAATATTACTTTTTCCACAAAGACTTTCCAAACACCTGAAGACAGCATTTGTTTCTCCTCTCTGCTCATCCCAATGACCTTCCCTTGTTCACGACGTGAAGCTGATAGGTTAGCGTGGGGTGGAACAAATGGGAATGCAGTTAGGGAGAACAGTAAGCCCTCACAAATATTGGCCATTCTTCTGTTTGTGTTTGTGTTTGTATTATTTCCTGATTCATCAACATCCTTTTGCCCCTATTAGAATTCATGTCACAGTGTGACAAGGCTGTGTGTACCACGACCTCCCTCTGCAGTCTACACAGCATGTGAGGGAGGCAAATTCGTCTCATTTGTCTGCGTGCCTAGTGCCTCATACTGCTGTGGCTAGTGTGTAAGAAGCATGGAATTAAATTTAGTTAAAATCGTTTTTATGAATTTGTGTTCTTTTTTTTTTTTTTTTTTGAGACAGGGTCTCACTATGCTGTTTGGGCTGGACTTGAACTCACTTTGTAGCCCAGGCTGGTCTCCAAATTGTAAGGACTCTCCTGCTTCAGCCTCCTGAGTGCTGGGATTACAGGTGTCCACCACCACACCTGGCTATAGTCATTTAAAATGTAGGCTTTTCAAATACATCCAAGGTCTCAGTCCCTTGGTGCTCCTGGAATTTGTGCCCCACGCCATCTCCAGGGAGCACTGTTGGACTTGCACTTGTCCTTTCTGGATGTGATCAAAGGCTTCCTGATATCCAATGACAAAACTGCAATTTAGTTTCAATATCTTAATTGGCTTTCTTTGCAGTTTTAGAATCGGATAACACTTTAGCCCATGAAGTAGAATGTGGGTTTCAGAAGGATGAGCTGAGTAGAAACACAGAGCAGAGAGGGTTTGGTCACTTCAGTGTTACTCTCTCTGTAAGGCAGGAGCCGGGAAAGAGAAGACAGGAAGACACTGGCCTGTTAATTCCTGGTCACTGCTGTTTACACACGGGTTGAAGCAGAGGGAACCTCATCGTCCTGCTGACTGAAACTGGTCTGTTGGGGAAGTTTGGCTATCATCTCTTCTTGATTTCTAGCAAGATCAGGTAACAATTTAGCTTGGCTTGGTGACATGGAACTGCAGTATGTGAGACTCCATTTTGATTTTTGGTCTGGTCTGTTGGGGGTCTAGTCCAAAACAATGACCTCCTCTAATTTTATTTAAAGATGAGGTGATAGCCAGGCCCTAAGAAATACTCATGGGAGGGAATGAGAAATGTCTGCCCTTGATTGGGCAAAATCCTTTTCTTAAATGTAACTGATTTCTTGAAAAGATTGTTTTATAGAGAAGGCAAAGAACATTCACAGTTAGGCGTGATCATTGGCTGGAGACTTTGTGAGCCCGTATGAATCAACCTGAGACATAAGTGATAGCTCAGCTGAGGCACAGGAGAGCGAGTACCAGAGAAAGGGACATTGGAGATATACTGTTGTCCTTTCCTTGAAATACCTTACATTCTCAGCTTGAGCTGTGACTGATTCTAGTTATATAGATATAGGCCAAACACATTTAAGAATTTCTCCATTTGAGAGCCAACATCATGTGTAATATAGATTGATATCAAACTTTATTGAGAGTTTTATTAGTTTAATTACTTAGCATATAAACATATTTGGTTAGAGGACTTCTAAAGATATAATTATGTGATTACATATGTTTGGAAATAGCTTGTACTACAATAATGGAAATAGAATGTAACAAATTAGTGATTTTGGGGGAGCAGATTTTGAATCATAAGCTATTTTAATTAAGGCACTGTCAAATGCAGAGCAGGAGATTGTAGGGGGTCTTCCTTTTGGGTTTGTGTCCATAAAAACGAGAGCCAAGGTCATTAGAGGCTGTGTATTAGTCAGTTTTTCATTAATGAGACCAAATACCAGACATGTACAACTTAACACAGAGAAAGTTTATTTAGCTCACGGTTTCAGAGGCTTCAGTCCATGGTCCGTGGTGCCAAGGCGGTAATGGTCTGAGGGGAGAAAAGCTGTTCAAGCCAATGCAGCCAGGAAACAGAACAGAGAGTGGAAGAAGCATAGGGAGAGATAAACTCCACACAGTCGTGCTCAGTGATCCGTCCTCCCCAATTGGCCCCACCTCGTAAGAACACAGTTAGTCATAAATGCATCGATGAATTAATCTACTGATGGCTCTCGCACCTCCATGATCTCATCACTTCCCCAAAGCACCACCTCTGAATCCATAAGACTTTTGGGGCCCCTTGTAGATTGAAATCATAACAATTTCATAGAGTGAGGCAGAAATCTTGGACTCTACAATGGGACTCCACAAGTGGGAATCTTGTTGGTCTAAGTATAGAACTCTTCTCAAGATACTTGAATGAACAAAACTCCAAGCCAATGGAGTCACCAAGCCAGAGCAGAACGTGTCTTCTCAGATAGTCCTCGGTGTAGGGCTAGAGATGGAGGGAAGGAGTGACTGGAGCAGACGCTGATGCGTAAGCTCGAACTGTGGCAAATGAAAGGGATGCCGCGAGCTTTCACCTTCAAAATCCTGGAGGGCACTGCTTTTACCAGTTCTTTTGCCCACTAGAGTGGTCAGGCACAGCCAACAAACCAAGGTTTGAAACCCACCTTCCAACCCTCCAGCCCTCACCACTGTGGTGTGGATGGGACCCCTAGCGGCGGCAGCAGCCTCGGGGGCGCCACCTAGCGGAAAGAAGGTGACTTGGGCGTCAGACACGGCCCTCTTCAGCTCCAATCTGTCACTCACGGGACGTGAAATACTGCGTAAGTGACTGGGCATTGCTGATCCTATTTTGTATCTTGTCTTAAACATAATGAAGATAGGTTCTTTTTAAGCTGCTTTTTAAAAAATTTTTGTATGATGTTTTAACTAAGACTAGTGATTATGTATCAAGTGCCTGATACATTTTAGGTATTCTAAATTCTCCTGCATTGAAAAAGACACTTACTGTCACCCCAGTTAGGCCCTGTGCTAGAATCTGGGAGACAAAGATGAAACTGATACTATTTTTTTTTTCTGTTGTTGAAGCATTTTCTGGTTGAGAACATGGGTAAACAGGTACAGTAACAGTGGTAACAATTTCATAAAAGGAGTAGAAGAAGAATGCTAGATGAATTACATTTTCTATCTTACCTTCTTTCTTATAACTAAGAACCCCCAGTTTTTGTGAAAACACTATCCTTAGGCTAAAGTACTATTCTCTCAATTGCATTTTACAGCTAAATATGGACTTGCATCAATTTTATAGTCCCCAGAATAGCCATAAATTATTTGCATAAAATCTAGAGTGTTTCTTGAACGTCAATGATTATATATTTATTGCATCTTTTCTTTTTCTCATATCTGGAATGTGGATGTGATAGCTGGAGCTTGAGCATCCACCTTCAGTCTGAAGTGAAAAGTCTCATAAGGAGAGAATAGTGCAGCTGCTTAGCAGCATTACCCCCAAGTCCAGATTGTTGGTGACAATGTAGTCAGCTTCCAGCCTAGCTTCTTATGTTCAGATCTTATTATATGAGAGGTGTTATGGTTGATACATTGTGTCAACTTGAGAAGTTTAGAGAGTGTATTGAGAGACTCAGCATGGAGCCAGGATCCTTACTTTGTAAATATCCTCATCCTGTGCAAGAGGAGGGCAAGGAGATTTTGTGAGTGCTACACCTGCCCTGGAGCGGGGTGGCCTGTAGACAATATAAGAGAGAAGAGGCTTGTTCTCCCCTTTAGCTCTGGCTGCTGCCTTGAAGTGCTGCCACAGTGCCCTGCCATCCTGTATTGGAAGCAGCTGATTAGGCACAGAAACCTCCCAAAACTGTAAGCTAAATAAACCTTGTCTTCCCCAATTTTGGGTGTCAGGTGTTTTGTCTCAGCAACGAGAGAGAAGTAACCAAGCAAAGAGGAAATAAGCATTTTTTTGGTTAAAATACTGTTTTTTAGCTTTTTCTGCAGCTTTCAACCTACCTTGATTGAACTAAGGTATCAGAATACACCGAGGGACACTAATAGGGCTGGTGGCCTTTCTATTGGAATGGGGAAGGCTTCTTGGAGACAGTGCAACACCAAACTCCTAAGGAGCTTAGGCGCCTGCGTGGAGAGGCCCCAGCGACAGAGAGCCGTGTGAGGAGTTTGCTCTGTGTCTATGATAGCCAGGGTGTGCCGGCCCTGGGCGAGTTTAGGAGGAGGGCCTGCGAGCTCCGGCCTAAACCTGTCTGCTGCCTCTCATTTCTTCATGAAGAGGCTGAAACACCAGGCTCCCACCAGAGTGTGAGATATGATACCTTGAAAATGCTAATGCATGTTTTCTCCTATTTCGTTTTATTCCTTCATGTGTTTCCTATATTTCACCAGCTAAACCAGTCAGAGTTTGCTGGCTCTAAAGAGAGAAGGGAGTGTGTGGAAAAGAAGAAAGGAAAATGCTTTCCTGGCTTTGGGTTCAGAGGATCCCCAGTCTGCCCCAGCAAGACCAGAGGAGCCGTCTCTCCAGGGGTTAGGAGAGGCTGGAGAAACGGTATAGAGGAAGAAGCTCTGAGTGTGCTGTACCGCAGGCCCAGCCCCGGGTCAGGGAGGAGGAGACACTGGGGACCCTCAGGGACTGAGGTCTGACCCAGGGCGACCCCGAGTCCTGTCCTGTCCTCGCAGTCCTCAGGCCTGAGGAGAAGAGAGCCTACGGACAGGACCTAGAGACTCAGAACCCCCAGATCCCCCACAGGGTGGGAGTGGCCACAGGATTCCTGGGTGACCCAGAGTGTCCTGAAAACAGCAGGGAAGGAGGCATGGGCCATGCAGAAGTCTGGTGGACTAAGAGAAATGACAGTCATGACCAGAGAGGATGTTTCTGTGGGTGTCAGCATGGGAAGATGGCAGCGCGTCTGTGGCGTCTGCTCTGTGATGCTATCACCGTAGAAGGTTCCAGACCGTAAGGGTGACAGCTCCCTGTAGAAATAAGGGCTGAACCCCACTCTGCTGTGGACATGATTGGGGGGCAGCCAGGATCAGCTAGAGGGAGGAGCATTCCCATACCTAAGGACGAGGCTAGACATTAAGGTCTGCTGCTTATCATTCACTTCATTCATTCATTCACTTCATTCATTCATATTCATTCATTAATTCATATTCATTCCTTCATGTTGATTCACTCATTGGTAATTTACTGTCTATGAAGTGACAGCCACTGTTCTATGTATTCACAATACTGTAATAAACAGAAATGATGAAATTCCTGCCATGATATGGTTTATGTACGAGTTAGGAAGCTAGAAACACAGAGAAAATACTGCATGTTATATTTTCAGGTCTAATATAGATATCCTACTAAATAAATATGAAGTTGGATGGTGTTATAGACCTAGGTAGGAAAAGCAAGCAAAGCTAGGCAATTATGAAGATGTTGATGATGACTCTGATTAGAACCCTTGGTTCTTATTACCAGTCTTGTTGTGTGTTGTATTGAGCTGGTGTAACTGATGGGACACATAATCGCTGATCCCTCACAAAGTAGGGGGTGGCAGAAATGATGATGAACTAGGTAAATTTTGCCACCTGCCTCCCAAATGCCATGGCTGCAGCTGAAGCTAAGCACCAGGTTTTGGCCCAACTTGAGGACAAGTCCTATGTGTTTGTTACCTCTGTCATCTCTTCCAGACACCCCACTGGATGAATACCACTACTTGGCTTGATAGGTAAAGCTTTGATTTTCAGAGAGGCTAATCAACAAGACTGAGTTGTATCAGGGTTCAGACCTAAAATCGGGAATCAAAGTTCCCATTTTGCGTTAAGCAGGGCCAGGCTTTCCGGTCATCTGCGTGGACCACTGTCTGGGCCCTTCTCTTGCTTGGTCGTCAGTCTGGGAGACTCACACAGGTGACAAAGCCTGGGAAAATCCCTGCAGCCCTAGAGGACCAACTTTTGACCAGGTAAATCTGAGCATCACAGCGATGGAGAACAGAGTGGGGAAAGGACCAGAAAGGTTTGAAGGTGAAACCGAGGAGGTCTAGGTTCCTTTGCAGGCAAGTACTCAATTATAACACAATTTTTGAGGTGTAGTTGATTTGCAAACAACAGAAACAAAGAGGATTAGAGGATTGGGAGGGACCTTGGGGATCACCCAATCTATCTTTATAGTCTACGAATTTCCTAGGTAGGATCTCGGGCATGGAGACATTTCACCCCTCTCATGTCTTGTTGTAGCAGAGCTGATCTAACACGACTGAAACGAAAAGGCCTCTCTGTGCCAGAGGTGAGAAAAGGGTCATGGCCAAATACCAGGGCTGAGCTGCTCCATGGTGTCTGGAAAGGGTCATACATCGAAGCACAGAGCTCCAGGCTCTCTGTCCAAATCTCGGCATAACCACTGATGATGGCAGAAGGAAGTTTGAGCTGATGATAACATAGTGGGAAGCACGGGACCTCAATTTCCTGGCCTTCCTCAGTAAAGGTGTTAACAGTTGGGAAAAGTCATTGGCAACTTACTCAAAGAAAGACCATTCTTACAAGCATCCAACCTGCACACTCTGCTGTTTAAGGGCCTGTACATGTAGGTTCACCTGTATGAATTTACTGTGCTTGTTTAATATCCCCATTAAGATGAAAAACGATGTCAGCTCGGTGTTGACAGGAGCATCTCTGGATACCGGGAAAGTGTCCCTGAGGACTGAATGGTGGCTGCTCTTTCTGCTGATGGAAACTGAAAACTTGGTCCTGAGTGCCTTGCCCTGGTGACGGTGCCTCTCGCAGGTGTGAGTGCCAGAGTGCATGCTCATGAAACCCTGCACACCGCCGGGGACCTCACCTTCACGGGCTCCCTGGTCAATGATGGCCCGTTTTAGAGGATTTTGTCAGCTGCCGTTATGCAGGTAGACAGGGAACTGTTAACTATCCCATATTTCACCTTCCAGGTCAGCTATTGTGAGACTGTCGATTCGATACCTCGTTTGCTTTTTCAAATCTGTGTCTGCCTCCTGTGCTTCCCTTTGAGCCTGAAGATCAGAGCATAAGGAATGATGACAGATTTATGGGGACACACTGGTTATCAAATTATTCAGGGTCCCCTTAGAGTTTGTGAAAGTGATAAAGAACGTGCTGGGGTAAGACTCCAGGATATATGGGAGCGGAGGGGATAGGCATTGATCTTTCCTGGGCCTCAGATTCCCCATCTATAAGCTCTGAAAGTATCTCTCAGCCCTAATGTCTCATAAATCTATAATTTCTCCTCTGCTTTGAGGAGCATATCCTTTAAAAAGCCTTTCTATTCAGGCACACATCATTTTCTCATTATTTTCTCTGTAAGAGAGTGTAAGCTGGCAGGTGTTGGGCAGAAAATAGTGTTAGATTAGAACTCAGGAAGCAGATCGTAGCCTTGATCAATAAGAGCAAAGTCACACTGCGAAAATCACTGAACTTCTCTCAATCACAGTTTATTCATTTATCAAATGAAAGCACTGGATTAAATGCTATATTTTTAGTGCGAAAATGTGAGGCCCCATAGACTATTGAGATTTAAAAATATGTAATGTTGTAAAAGCAAAACAACAAAATATATAATCATTACTTTGCCTTCTTTTAAAAAAGGTCAGATTCCTTTAAATAGGAAAAGAGTTTGCCGTAGCTCTCCTGTTGGGGCATGTGGGTGGAATACTGGATATGGTTTTCTGAATGGTGTTCATAGACTTTTGAGAGGTTATAGTGCATTCTTAGATGACTGCAAGCTCCTGAGTCCCCTGGAGCAGGGGCACTGAAGCAAACTTGATGTAGTTCATAACAAACTACCCCCCAAAGATGCCATTCTGGTAAACTGACTATTTTAGTTAAAGACACTTGAAAAAATGACAGATGCAAGAAGGACATCCAGGGTGTCCTGCTTCTTCCTGAAAAAAGGAAGTGAACCTCTCCTCTAAAAGGCACCCTCCTTCTCTCAGGAGGAAAGAAACATTCTCTCACCCAAGGTGGGATGCTGAGGCCAAGAAATATCCTTCCAAACAAACCTTCCTAAATGAACCCTTATCTTCCCAGTCACTTCTCCAACACTGGTTACCTTGACCCAAACCCTTTTGCCTTTCCTGCTTTCACTGCTTGCTACTCTTTGTCTGACTTAGTACATAGTAAGTATTCAGTTCTGCTTGTTTGGGTGTTCATTTTTTCTTATGAAGAATCCCATGTCCACATAAAAAGAAACTGAAGCTTGTATGATCTTCTCTTGTGACTCCGCCTTATGTTAGTTTAACTCTTGAGACCAGCTGGTGACTCCAAGAGGATAGAGGAGAAATATTTCTTTTCACATAAGGACCTTGGGAGTGGATGAGTGGAGGTGGACATGTGCACGGAATTGGAAGTAGTTGACGGACTGATCAGGGCCTCCATAGCAAAGAGAACATCCGAACTGATTAATCTGAAGAACTCTACTAAAGAGATTGTTGACAAGACTCACAGGGTGTAGGAAAACAATAGTGGATCATAAGGCACCAAGACACTGTCTTAACTAGTAAGAATAGAGCTAGGAGCAATTCTTCTCAGAGCAGAAGCGTGACCTTCAGCTGGGAGCATGGCCAGCCCACCAAAGAGGGCTGGGAAACACCCTACGTTCACTTCCCTCTCCCCTCTGGTCTCCTCATTGACTGAACTCAATCAAGACAAAGAAGTCTGCCTATCCATGCAGATAGGTCAGCCTTTGGGGGACAGAGAACTAGATGGTCAAGCCTGGAGATGCGTCTGTAGCCCCAGCAGAAGATAGCTGGCACTGGGGCTTGGAGTGCATGAAAGAAAGGACTAGAAATGAAGTTCTTGCAAAAACTCCTCAAGTGTTTAGTTCCATCTGTGCTAAAGGCACACTTTGCTAATGTGAGTCTGCTTCATAATTTCCCCATGTTAACAAGCCCCTGGGTTCCTTCTTTTCTTACAGATGTAAAGCAATATGCTGCACACAACAGCCTCAGCAAAGATGTGTTGACTTGGTTTGATAGATACTTACTAAGGCTATACCTTGGAGGCTAAAATCATAGTTTCTCGAAATTAATGCTTTTCCCTACACACCAGGAGAGAGAAGATATAAAGTTATTCTCAATGTGAGGTTGTCAGGAAATGAAAAACTGACTTGGTTACATTTCTCTCATTGCTGGGACAAAATACTTGACACCCAAAATGAAGGAAGGAAAGGTTTATTTAGCTCACAGTTTGTGGAGGTTTCAGTCCACAATCAGCTGGCTCCAAGGCAGAGTGGCACATGGCAGAGGGCAACAGTTAATGGTGGTGGAAAACAGCACAGGAAACAAGAGCAAAAGGTGAGGAGCATGGCGAGAGGACTCTTTCTGTCCCTTTTTATTGTATGCAGGCCACACTCATTTGGGTGTAACACTCACATTCGTGCATTGGACCATGAGTCATTCACAAACTCTAGAAGTCTGCCTCTCTGTCTACATGAAGCTTTGGAGGGACATTCAGACTCAACCATAACAAAAGCCAAAAAGGCTGCCATGATTTTATCATAATTATCAGCTAATAATTCTTAATAAGGCCATTTTCTTTACAACACTCTCTCAAAATCTTTTGTATTTCTTTCTTAGAGTTTTGCTTTGTCCCACTTTACAGATGAAGAGACTGAGGCTGACTCACTGCAAGGGCATAGTGCTGATTGATCCTCACCTCAAGATTGATTCAGCCCCACTGCTCATCATTTTGAAAGGACTTAATGAATATGAGATCCCCTGAGGGAGGATGTCAGACTTCTAATTTATTCATCTCCTACCTTTTCTTTTTGTAAATGGAAAATATGACAATTTTATTTGCAAACTAATGGACTAATTTTTTTGAGAATGGAATTTAAATGATATCATCAATCACCTAGCCAGATGATGCATGGCTTCAGGAAACAAAATTAAAATAGTTAAAGCAGTTAAGCATATATTTTATTTCTCTTTTGCAGTTCTACCAGAACTGGAACACAGTAGAGTCACCAACACCTGTTTATTGTTTGCAAAAATACCATATTTAACTTGTCCTTTTCTTTAATTGAGCAAGGTTTCATGTCAAATTCAGATTCTGCAAATGGATTGTTTAGAAATAAAATGTCAAGTTTCTTGTTCAAGCATCTAATTTCTTTCTGACCTCAGAGAATTCCCCAAATCTAATGAAACTGCTAGGTAGAAGAATGAGAAGAATTGGCTGCTATCGGGCAGTTTTCTTCTTTATGCATTTTTATGGTATCTATTTTGTAATTACTCAGTGGTGATCTCAGGGACACCCATCTGTCATGCCTAATTAGGGCCTATAAATGGATTTTCAGCAAATATTTCATTAAAAATGAAACTTCCAACTAACAGAAAAATATTATATCCAAGCTATAATACCAAATGATTTACAAAAATATTACAGAGGAAAAGGGGGGAAATGAATAATATACTATATTATCCCAGTTTTAATTAGAATTAGACTCATAGAATGTTAAAATGGGAAGAGAGCTCAGAGAGTGAGAGCTGGGAAGTAGAGAACTAAACATCCATTCAAATAAATATGCTTCATTTAGTACCCACAACATCACTAGAAAGTTGAAATAATTCTTGTTATCTTACATGTGGAGAAATGTGAGCCTCAGAGAAGCTCTGTAATTTGCCTAACTTCACACAGTTAGGAAATAGGAAAACTAGTACTAAAATTTCAGTTTACTTGGTTTTATTTCCCAGCTCCCATCAATGAGGCAGTTATTTAATAAAATCAGAACCCAGAATTTCGTACTCATAGCCCTGTACTCTTTGCATTCTCTGTGATGCCTCTGAGCACCCATGAGCGAGTCTGAGTTTTTCCTCCTACTTTTTCTCCCTTATCTTTTATAACATCCTTCATACAAACATTTATTTATGGGAAATGTAATTCACTGAATAAGTAGCCAGGAGGAAGAACTAAGGAGATGCCCGTATCTATTCTCTTTTTTTTTTCAATTGTAATGAACTTAAGTTCTTGTTAATAATCTCAGCATATCATAGATTGTAGTAGCTTTATAAATATTGCATAAAACCATGAATCTGAATGGTCATCATTGGCTTTGGGACCTAAAAGACTCCTTGGAGATACTATAATATTTACTCTATAATACTATAGTGAAATTTAGTCTGAGAGTTTCCGTGACTTATCCAAACCATTCATTCATATCAGTTCTGGAGCCTGGGTCTTCTGACCTCTAGGAGAGTGTGTTACAACTTCACATAAGTTTGTTTCAGAAACAGCACCACCATTAAAAGAAAAAAAAGACGTTAAAAAAAGGAAAATAAATAACCCCAAGGCAAGGTTGGCTGAAGCAATGAACATTAAGGAAAAAAAGTCCTCCATTGCTATCCAAGAAGAAAGAGTAAATGGTATTCAGGAAGGAAATATCAAATTGGCTTCAAGGTTTGGAGATACTATATAAATATTTTTAGAGATCTAGAATGATAGAATAAAGGGTAACCCAAGAATTTGTATCAATCCAACTTAATTATGAATAAAGATAGAAAAAATATTCTCAAACATTTGACCTATAGTAGATTAAGAAATGAAGCTATTCATAAGAATCCAAACAAAGAGCTCTGGTATTAGAAAGTCATAGCAAGAAAGAAAGGCCTAGCTTACTTTGTAACTGATCTTATACCTGACAATTGAAAAGTAATAATAGAATTGGCAAAAACTAAGAAGTTAGGTAGTAGGGGTTTGGAGGAGAATGAGGACAGGATTTAATACAAACTGTTAAATCAAGAGACAGAGACATATGTGCATTTCATACAGGTTCCAAGGCAACACTGGGAGAACGAAAAGATCTGAGATGAAAATTTACTGAGAAACTAAAAGCAAAATACAGAAAATCTAGCCAAAGGTTGAAAAGGCGTGAATACTGGGATGCTTGTTACAATCACAGTGATATAAAAATGAGTGTGCATAGAATATTTATGTGACTACTTCCCCATGTTACCTGTTCATAATGATGACATAGAGATTGGATGGGGACAGGAAGAGGAAGACTGTAATATTTTACTCCTGACATTTTTTCACAGTGCAAAGTATTATTTTTATAATACGGTAAACACAATCAAATATTTAAAAAACAAAAAATGGACCAGCAAGAGGCATAAGTTTAGAATTTTAGCAAACATTCAGACCATATATATATATATATATATGGCATATAGGGATATAAGAATGCTACCTACTATGTGTGATTACTAAAAGCCTGTTTCCTAAGGTCCCAACAGCTCTGTCACTCACTGGAAAGGATGGCGGGCCACTGCCACCTCTCCCAGCAGAGCCCGGATGCAGTGGGGAGCACCGGTACTTCCTGTACCCAGATTGGATCACCACGTTCTATGGAGTTGTGTAAGATCGTAGCCTCTATCCTGTTATTTTGACCCATCTATAAAGGAAATCATTTCGATAAAAATTAGACTTTCCGTTATCCCACCAGCTATAGTCCAAACAGAACTCCAGCTGTTTCTCCGTGCGGGCAGGTGGAGTAGCAGAGCTGCGGAGGGAGAGAACTGAAACGGCACGTGCTTAGTTTCTCACATCCTGGGCAGGGTGCTGTTGTGCATGACGTTCGACCTCACCAAGGACATTTCCAGGTTCCCTTCCAGCTTTTTCCTCCCATCTACCCTTGCAATAAATACTATGTATGTTTTTTTAAAAAAATTATGTTATTATTATTTTTAATATTTGAAAATAAAATGCTTTTTACAATGTGTAGGACATTTTCAACTGAGTTGATGCATTGCATTGGAGTCTTTATGAAAATTTTATAACTCAGTAAATACTTAACAAAAATAATTTTAAAAATTAATTATGTAAGCTGGGCATGGTGGTGCCTGGCTGTCATCCCAGTGCTCCAGGAGACTGAGCCAAGAGGATCGCAAGTTCAAACCCAGTGTGGGCAACTTGCAAACTTAGTGAGACCCTATCTATTTCAAAATTTAAAAAAATTTAAGGAGGCTGAGGATGTAGTTCAGTGTGAAGGCTCTGGGTTCAACCCCCAACCCAAAATCTATGACATATTGTTTTCTAAGACAATTTATGAAAAATAGGCGTTCAATAACTGCTGATGATACTGCTATGTTATTGATGACTTTACAAGTTATTAACAATCTGGCTGTTCAAACTGCACACTAAAATGTGTGTTTTGGTGTGTCTGTTGGAGTGTGTCTGTCTATGATGTGTATGCTAAGTTTCAGTTGTGACAATTCGGGCCTGACAAAATAAAGCAAGGATGAGACTCTTTTTATGCCTTGCCCAGGCTGCTGAACATGCAGTCAAGGAAGCAGTAAGTTACATTTGATAAAAGCTCCGAGCTGACTGTAGGGAGTGTGTGTGTGTGTGTGGGGAGGGGCTATTGAATCAACCTTCTTGAGGTTCAATCGTTTGTTCAACAAATATTTATTAAGAATCTTTGTTTGTGTTGGACAGGAGTAGGCACTGGGAAATCAGTAGAGAACAGAGCTATGATTTCAAGGCTTGAGGTAATTTTTGAGGGCTGGTTTCCCTCAGGAGCAAACTCTGAGATGTGACTTATTAGGTTGCTTTTTTGGTTCAACAAGCATGGACAAGAAGAGCAGAGAGGATTGTGCAGAGAGCGAGCTACATACACTATAACCTCGGAGGTTTATAACCAACCTGTGCCCACTGTTCAAACCCCGTCTGTCCTCTCTGGTTCTCCTCTTTCCTGACAATCCTGTTTTCCTGCTTTCAGGACTCACCTCACCAGCCAAGCAACACACCAGTATCCATGTGTCTACCTGCATTCGCACCTCCAGCTCTCTGCTTTTTGGCACAAATTGTTTGACCCATTAAACTGGCCAAGGTGCTGCCAGAGAGAGGGTTTTCATTCATGACCACCTATCAGGGCCAACCCTCAGAAGGGGCATACTATGCCTTTTTGTATTTTTAGCCTTTCCTCCTGTACCGAGCTGGCCTATCTGTGAACCAAGGTTGGGAGTCTTTTCCATAACCAGGTGTGGATCGTGAGGGATCTTCCACAGGTGCTGAGGAGTAGATAAGGGAGAAACGTGGCTGCTGATGCGTGGATCTGTCCTACTTTCTCTTAAATCTTCTTTGTGTACACAGGAATCTCTCCTGCTCATCCTGGCTGTACCACTTCTAGTTTAAGATGCTTGCTGCTGGGCCCATCCAATTTTATGAGCTGGTGAATCAGAGAACTCACGTCCTGATGCATAGTTCTGGTCGTGTGGTCATTTGATGCCCTGTGGTCTGTCTCTTCCGTAAAGTCTCAGGACAAGATTACAGATACATATTTCTGTCTGTTCAAGTGAGTGTAGTTATTTCTGAATTTCTGATCTTCTTTCTCTGATAAGAGGAGAAAAGAATTCATTTCCAGATCAATAGCTGCTATGGCGTATATCTGAGATTGTGTTAATCTCTTCCAGTTTAGATAATATATTTAGCATAGCAGCTGCCATTGAAGCTCTTACTATTTGAGTTTTCAGAAGTCTATTGTATTCTCTTCCTCCAGGATCCATCTGCTTCATTTTGGAGGCCACACTTGTGAATTAAATGCTGTAATGATGGATATCATTAGCCTTACATCCTTTAGGTCCAGAAGCGGCACTGATTTCCATGTTCTTCCTGAGATGTGATGTTATTTTAAATTTCCTATCTTGGACTTGGAGCATGCAGCAATTCCAGAGGCTTGCCTTTGGCTGTCCTCCTATGCTAGCTTTTCCCTATAGGCTAAGCCTTCCTCATATCAGTTAGGCCAAAAGACTAGGCAGTTCATGCTAATTATACATTTGGAGACAGAGGAAATGAAGGCCAGGTAGGTTATGAACTTAAAGGACCCACTGTGACTTGAGCCCAGTCCAGGGATACATTTATTGTCTGGTGCTTCTATTTTTTGTGCTAATGGTTGACTACAACACTGCCTTGGGCCTCCAGGTATCAATGTCAACACAGATCTGGTGTCCAAGAGTCCTCTCAGCATTTGGGTAATAGACTTTCTTCAATATTTGATTACTAAAGAAAGGGGCTGAGGGTCTCCTTGGCAGTGTTACACTGTGATATATTAAAAAATATTTGTCTTTATCCCTGGTTCCTGGCACAGAGCTCTTAGAGCTCTCATAATTAGCTGAGTAATAGGGGTCAGAGGAACATCTTTTGTAATTGATAATAAGCATTTTTCAACCCTAACTGAATTTATTTTAGTGAAGTGACTCTTGGTGTGCTTCTCCAAGTTTCAGGCCAAAGATGTTGGTAAAGAAACCAGACGTGCAGTTGAGGGTGGGAATTTTCAATCTTAACCCCAGACTTTGGGACGGGAGAAGAGTAGAGTTTGAGTAGAGTCATCAATGGCTTATGATTGAATGACCATGTCTGTGTAATAGAATCTCCATGAAAACCCTAAAGGGTCTGAAGAACTTTTGAGTTGATAAGCACATGAGATCCTGGCAGGATAGCATGTACAGAGAAGGTGTGAGCAAAACTTTAGATTTGAAAACTAATTAGAAGAATGGTATCATATTAGGGAAAGATATGCTCATTCTGCTCACTCTGTAGCTAGACTGCTAAACCCACTCAGCCTTGACTGACTGTATCCAGCTGCTTTTCACAGAGAACCTCACCCAGGTCAACCTGACTGTGTCCAACTGCAACGTCTGTGTTTTCCCACCTATAAATATTTCAAAGACCTTCCACTCAGCAACAGGGCAACAGACTATAATTTGCCTAACCCAATGAAAACCCACCACACTTTCAAGCTTCTGTACTTCCTGTTTGCAAACTTATATAAACCAAATCCGAAAGTGACTTGGGGCTGGTCATTTGGAACTGGTTCCCACAAACCTGCTGGCATAATAAATACTTGCTTTCCAACTCCTTGTTCCTTTCAGTTTAGTACCAGTTCTGCAACAAGGGCACAAACTTCTATGCCCCTGCCCCTCTTGCCTGGTTCTGTGAGCCACTTATATTTGGCTATTCTTGAATTGTACCCTTTATAGTTTATACTGGTTGTAAGGAAATTGTTTTCCTGAGCTCTTTGGGCCATTGTGGCAAGTTGTAGAAGCTAAGAGAGGGGAGTCATGGGAGCCCTTGGTTTATGCCTGGTGAGTTAGAAGGATGGGATGGCCAGGACTCACAATTAGCAGCTGAAGTGGGGGAGCCTTGTGAGACTGAGCCCCTCATTTGTACAATCTGATACTAATTCCAGGTGGATAGTGTGAGACTGGAATTGAATTGTGGTGTTAGAGCACTGGTTGGTGTGGGAAAATAAAAACACACACATTTGGATTCTGGGTCTGAAGTTTGGCTTAGGCCTTGTTTTAGCTACTTTTTTCTCATTGCTGGGACAAAATACCTGATGCCCAAAGTTAGGGAAGGAAAGGTTTATTTCTTACAGTTCTTAGAGGTTTTAGACCATACTCAATTGGCTCCAAGGCAGGGTGGCATAGCGGGGCTGCAGTACATGGCAGCTGCAAACAGCAAAATGGAAACCGGCAAGAGAGAGAGACACCTTCTTCCTGCCATTACATCATATCCTGGCTCCGCCCCTAGGCAGGCGTAGCACTCACACCACCAATCCGAGCACTAGACAATGAACCAATCACAAATGCATAATTGTATGAGGCTTGGGGGCCACTGATATAAACCATGACAGGCCTGGAAAGGAGGCCAGGAATTGTGATAATTTATTGAGGTGACTATTCTCTTCACTTCACGTGCCCCTGATTTCTTTGATTTATGTAACTTTCTTTGCCATGATGAACACCACTTTTTGGCTGCCCATGTATTTTTCTCTTTGGAGTGCTATGCATAAATCACCATCTCCGCATCCTGTATGGGCCAGTGCCCCTCGGGGACTTTCCATCTTCGTCATTCACCATGCTCAAACTTACCTGCCCTTTAATGTTGCAGGGCCCTGTCCTAGCCATGCTATTTGTGAGCCAAGTGCTGTGTTCCAGTGTTCACTTGTCAGCCCTGAGCTATGGAGGAGGGCCACACAGCTCAATGTCTAAGTGACACTACTACCCAGCTCACCAGAGCCTCCCATGCTACACTGGTAGTGTGAACTGCTGTCAGAGCTGTTTGCTCGGCCTTGTATAGTATACCCGTTTTATTCCAGCCCACTTCTTTGAGTCTCCTGCTTCTTTATCTTACCATCTGTCATAGTTATTTTAGCTCTCTTTGTGTGGATCATCATTTTACCATCTTCTAGGTGTTAATCTAGTAGCATTCTTACATCATCTCCCGAAATCCTCTCCAGAGTGTTAAATATGGCATTCTGGAAGAAGGCTCCCAAGCTCATCAGCTAGCTCTTCCTTCCCAGAAGACAGTGTGTTTCAACTTACTGACCAAGCATCCTTGGAACCAAGTCCCGTGTGCACACTCCCAGGCCCTGCTCCTAGGTCCTTGCTCTGCCTTCGAGCTCTTTTGGGTTGCGCACCCTTTCCACTGTGTCAAGCCCAACCTGCTATGCTGCAGTGTACCACCATGACACCATTATTTGCCCAGTGACCTGGAGTGATGGTGGAGGCAATGCTGGTGGGAAATGCAGTGGCCTCTCATCTTTAAGCCAGGGAGGCCTGCTGGTTCCTAAAGACTGGGCTGTTGCTCTAAGCTCAGAGGGCCTATAGCAGGAAATCTGGGATTCAATATTTTCAGATGTGTGAACCTAGATGTCCTCATCTAGGGTCATGTTATCTATCAATCAGTGTCTGAGCAGGGCATAAGCAGACCTTCCTTGGTTGCATGATTAACTTTCATTGGAGCTCGACTTCTCTTCCAACGAAGTCCTGGGTTTTGCCCTCAGATTTCTCTGCTTTCTCAGTGTAAAAGATAAGACTACTTTTACATCCTTCCAAACAACTCCTCTGGCTTTCACACTAATGGTTTAACTGCTGAATAAGTGTTCCTAACCTTTCCTTATCTTTTTCTTGAGGTCAATTAGGCTTAGCAATTGGTTTAGCCACCCAATTTCATTCTATTTGTAGTTATTATTTCTTCCCTAGCTCTCAAAAACTCAGTGTATCACCCAGCTAATTATTTACCTTCTATAGATGTACCTTCTCAATTTGCCCTTGGTGAAAATTTTAACAATTGCACCAGATGCCAGCAGCTATCTGTGCTATAACCCCCACCCCCAGTAACTGGATTCTTATACCAGCAGGTTGTGGATGACGAGGCTCCAAGATTCTGTTCCAATACCTCTTCCTCCTAGCTTTGCCAGCACCAAGTGTTTCAGGTTTGGTTTCCTGGGAAGCAGATTCCAAGGTGAAGATTGATGTGCATGATCTGTATGTATCTGGATGTTTGCAGCTGTGGAAGGAAGCCTGGTAGGGCAGGGGAGATGTTGAACTAGGATACAGTCAGAGGAGGTTGAGCTGACCCTAATTGGAATTCCTAAATGGGGGTGACCCTTCAGAGTGGTACAAAGTTGGGGTGAGTTGGGATGAAGGAGCTGGGCCTTTAGGTCCCATGTGGATCTGCCATTGGATGCTGGAGAGATACATTTGGACAAAGGTGGCTTCTGGGATCTGGCTGTCTCTGCAGAAGCAGACAGCTAAGAGCTTTCCATTGGCAGCTCTCTCCACTGGGAATGGGACAGTTTTTTCCTAAAGAATCTACATAATTTTGCATCACGATCTACCACAAGTTGTGATAAAGACAATCAGCATATCGCAGGCCTTTGCTTATCCAAAGAACTGTGCTATGTACATTACTGACATTATTTCATCGTACCTTCTCTACTATCTTACTGGGGGACTATTGTTTTGCTCTCTGTTTTAAATATGAGAAAAGTGAGGCCAAGAGGGGGAAAGTAGTTTTTCTGGGGTGACAGGTGGTAAGTACTCAAATTGAGATTTTAACGTAACACCCAGGAATCTACACTCAGCCTTCCTCATCTGGTGACCTGAAGTATTCATTCCCACACTGAAGCTGAGTTGAAGCAGGCCCTTTCTTGTCCATTCTGTTGTCTTCTTTGGTTACTCTCATTTTTATTTTTCTCTTCTTTTTCTTTTAGGCAGTGCTGGGAATTGAACCCATGTCCTTGCACATGCTAGGCAAGTACTTACTGATCCTTATTCAGAAGTGTTGTTTGCCTAGACTGTGACTTTGTCCTAACTAGAAAAAAGTCTTCTCCTTTGCTTTGGTTGGTGTCACAGTTCCTTTGGCTTGTTTAGAAAACCGCTCCATCTGGTCAAGAGTAACATCCTTTCCTCTTGGAATTTCAGGTCCCCTTCAGGGCACAAGGCATAACCAAGCCTCCGCTTCCCCTCTTGGACTGGTGAGTGCACACAGCACCTTGTCACAAGAATGGTTCCACTGCTGTTTTATATACCTGGCTTACAAATCCACATTCTAGCGTACAACTCTGTCCTGAGTTTCACAGCTGCATGACCAGTGGCCCAATGGATGTTCCCATTTGTGATTTCTAAAACTCCTAAAACTGCTCAGAACTCCTCATCTTTCTCCTTCATTCCCACAAAAATCTCTTATTTTCTAACTCAGTCATTGGCACGAACACAAGTCCCCAGGACGCAACTGCCCCGGTAGCGATGAATACGGCAGGCAGTTTCCCTCCTCCCTGGATTTATGGGAGAGGAGAGAGACAGACGCCACTAAAGAACTAATTGGTGGATAATTCCACACTGAGACTGTTGTGATGAAAAATAGTAACAGGGCCACGGGATAGAAACTGAGGAACTGAGGAGAGTGATCAGGACTATTTGTCCTATGAAATGATTTTTTAACAGACGCAGCGCGAGAAAAGCACTGAGTGCAGATTTCCAAGCGTTCTGAGTCGTTTGCAATGCTTCACTGTCCTGCCTCCCACGCAATCCAGGTCTCGAGCTTCTGTTTCCTAGACAGCTCATGAATCAGCTCCTTGCTTCAGTTCCCCTGCCTGGTCTTGCATTTAGGTCACCATGTTTTCTTGCCTTAATTACTTCACGTGTCTGAACTGTTGCTCCAACCATCAAGGTCTTTCTCCATTCAGCCTCCATAAAAAAACACAGAATCGGTCATATCATTGCCATCCATAAAATCTGACAACATCGCCTCTTGCTTTTTGAGAAAAACTCAAGCATGTTAGGAGAGATTCCTTTCGATACAGAGGCTCCTGGCTATATCTGGTCACTTACAGTTTCCTTACCAGGCCATGCACTCAGCTCCCTCTGGTCTTCACTTGCTTGTCTTCCCTGGTGCCCGGCACCACCTCCCTGGGCAGTGTGGTGTGGCCTGGGACTGATCCGCTTCTCACAGTCTTGCCTTGACAACTGTCAGCTCTACCCTCAAGAGAGCAGCTTTCTTTGTCATATGTCTTCTGTTGGATGTGGCTTGGTGGTCTTATTTTGTTTTCCTTTGTCCACATCGTAATCTAAAACCTTCGCAGTTAGGTCACTGAATCGTGTTCCAAATGTATTCTTTTAGTATTTGTGGTGTGTATCTTAGCTCTTGTCAGAAGTTGCATTTGATAGCTGAATCCTGGATTGAGGAATTGGATTCCACGTGCTTATTTCTCTTAAGCAGTGAAAAATGTTTATTGAAAGAATGAATTAAAGTGCATATAAGTCCCCAGATCCTCCTGTCTCTTAGCTGGGACTCTGAATTCACCAGGGATGAAACCCAGATTTCTCTTGGTGGTACCACTAGCTCTGGGGATGGTCCCACTGCATTCTGTTTTTAGTCCTTCATCCAGATTTCATGTGTCAGACTCCTAAGTGCTCCTGAGCACAGTGAGGAAGTCAGACATACTTTGGTTAAATTTTATTCCCCAACCTCCCAAGTCTTGTCCAACTTTTTACACTAAGGATCATGGTCTCTATCTGACACTGATAAAGCGAGCTCAGAAAGGACTTCAGATGATGACTTGAGAAATAAGATGATGCAGTTTTTCATGTTTGTTAATAGGGATGCTGGTTCCAATTTTACTCTTCAAAAAGCAGCTGGGCTAGGGCTTGGCTGACAGTGAACATTCATGGTTACCAGACACACTAGGCTTGTGCTAGCTGCTCAGTACCTATCTTGGGTTTCCCTCTGGAAGTCAGGGAATATTGGGCAGATACACCATGTTGGGTCAAATAGTGCCATATTTGTGTCACAGTGATAATAGTAAAAATAGTAACATGGGTCCTCCTACTGAATACCTGCTTTGTGTCATCATATGCTAAATGTGATACATAGCTTTTCCCTAGTTTTCTCAGTTATCCTGCAAGAGGATATATTACTAAACCCTTTCACACATGAGCTAGCTGAAGCTCAGAGATGAAGGAAACTTCTAAGACAACTAAGGCAGCAAATGGTGTCTGGATATATGTCTGTCTTAGCTATTCCTTCAGAAAACTTCAGAGAAGTTACCTTATCACTACTTACGCGTGTCTCCTTTTTTGTGTGTGTTAATAGAGATGCCACTTGCAATTTTGCTCTTAATAAATGACCATATATATTAGGTTAAAGGTCTCATGGTATTATTTTCCTCCTTATTTTAACTTTGTTCAACTTGCTAATAATCTGAGATGCTTTTTCCATAGCTGTATTGTTTTGACTAATTATACATTGTAAACAATTACTGAAAGAATTATAAAGGCAATAAACTAGTAATGAAATAGACCCTAATATCCATCTCCTAGGCCATTGTTTATATTTGATTTTTTAATTGTTTTCTGTTTATTTAGAGTATTTTCTATTGTTCATCTCCTGGCAATTTATTTTGTCTAGCAACTGATCATCCTAGCAATATAAAGCATCATGGAAGGCATTCCTCAAGTTTTCTCCTCTTACTATTTTTACCTATTGATCTGTTTTATGTTAATACTCATAATTGGTTCCTACCTAGATAGGAAATTTTTACCTTGAAAGCAAATTCTGTAATTCCCTCCAGTCCATAAGAGTCTTCAAAAGTCTCCTCTCCTTCTGGAAAAAAAAATGTCTGCTTTGTTGGAGTCCTAGTTACCTAAAGATCACTGGTCATAGATTGAATAAAACATAATCATGCTAGCCTCTTCAATTTTCATGATCTTTTTGGCATCTTATAAAATATAAGTAGTAATTGATGTGAATTAAAGTCAAATATATTGCCAAACTCTGTTGATTTCAGGAAATACTGTGATTTGTAGATCTTAGTCTTTTATGTTCCTGTGGGGGAATGAGTTAGACATCAGTTTTTGTTTGTCTTCTGGTTTTGTTTGAGACAGGGTGTCACTATGTAGTTGAGGCTGGCTTGAACTCACTATGTACTTCAGACTGACCTTAAACTCTTGGGGATCCTCCTGCCTCAGGCCCTTGGGTGCTGGGATTATAGGCATGTGACTCCATACCTGGAGGGGCTGGTATTTTGGGTATTGATGGGAATCCTCCAGAGGAAAGCTAATATTGAAAAGGGCTCCAAAAGGGCAAAGAGAAAGAACTATACTTGGCTTTGCTTCAGTATTTCCTGCCTTACTCTGAAGATTGTATTCATCCTTGTTTGTTCAATAAATATCAATGAGTTAAAAATAGTAAGAATACATACGTAAGGGGTGTGCATAAACCTTTGAGAAAATGAGCACCACTCAATAGAGAATGAACACGAAGTGTATCTTACAAAAGGAGAAATATTCATAATGAATACATGATCCCATTTTACCCCTATTCATAATAAAAGAAAATTAAATTACAATAAAACTATTAATACTTGTTGGAATATGAAAGATTTTAAATTGCTCATATTTTGAACCAATGGAAATATTATGAAATAAATTCATGTGCCAATAGAAAGCAATTTGGAAACTTGTATTAAAAACTTTATTCTTCATATCTTATGATTCAAAAGTTTCCCTAACAGAATCTAGACTAAGGAAATAATGACATATATAGGCAAATGTTTAACAAAAAATGTTAATAATGATGGCATTTAATAGAAGAAAAACACCCTACATTAGGGTTAGGGTTAAGTAAAATATGTACATCTCTGTAATGAAGTACTGGGTTTTTATATTATACTTAAAAAGAATTTTTAATGATATGGTGAAATGAAAACATTATATCTTACAAAAAAACAAAATCATACATTTGAACTGTTAACAGCTGCGTGAAGATAGTCATGTTAAAAACTGGAAGTAAATATGTCAAAAATTTTCAGAGTTCGTCATTACTGGGTGATGTTTACTTCACATCTTTCCTACTTCGTACACTCTTTTCATTTGAATCATCAATAGAAAAATAATAAATGTGGCTTTTTAAAAGGTAGCGCACAGAGCATTCTTTTCATCACCTGCCAACACTTACAAGGTATTTTAGCCGTGTTGTGTATCTTGGAAAAACTGTCCTGATTTTGTTTCTTTCCTGGCCTCTTTTGACATGAAGGACTGAAGTCTCTGGGCACCGCTGAGTCATGACAGTTTTCGGCCTGAGAGTCCCTAATGTTCTTGGCCTTGGCAATAGATTGCACCGTCTTCAAGTGTGGGGTCCTCTTGAGACCCTAAGAAATGTCACGTTTTCCCTCCTGCTGAATTCTGCTAGAGGGAGTAGACCATGTATTTACCTGGAGACAGCCAGCTCCCAGCAACGGGTCAAAGTCATTGGCTGGAGTTGGTCAGAAACAGAGGGAAGTTTCGCTCTGTGGAAGGAAGGAAATGATGAGTGGGCCCCGTCTGCACTCACCCTCCCCACCTTTAACTCTTTGTCTCTAACATTAGTCTTTGATGACATTTTACTGCTTTTTGAGATGGGGAGAGTGACTCGGGTTGCAGTTTATGTGGTTTGGATCAGAACTCTATACTTACTACAGAACTGCTGAAGAGACATTAATAACCCAGATGGATTGTGTTTGAATGGTTGCTATCACAGGACACCTAATAAAGTACCCAGTGCAAAACACGAAGGTGCTTGGGCAGAGGGAGGGACAGCAGGGATTTCCCTTCCTTATTTGGCGTCTTATACTGAAAGTGGGCCCTTTCTTCAGTACTGCACTTTGTTCGTGCTTCCAGCCAGGGATGATAAAACACCCATCCCTGAGTAATATTTTTCACAAAGTGCACTGTCACACACTGTTTCATGCAGGAGAAGAAGTCAGCATGGCCAAATCGGGGGAATTCAGGCTCTGGATTCAGACAGGTCCAGCCTTGAGTGCCCACTACGCTTTGAACTATTCATGGGCTTGATCTGCAAATCTGGAGATAATGCTTACTTTGCAGCTCCTCCTCCTCCTCCT